>ML837005.1:9818-46265 GCA_009831015.1 Picea engelmannii | reverse complement strand
GGGGGTTGGAAATGATCTGTAAATTGTTGTGGATATTCCATTGGAACAACTCATCACAACATATTTGATAAAATACTGGAATATTTACTATTAAGGTTATTTTTCCTTTAGATCTCCCGAATATGTGGAGTTTTCTTTGACCCGTGGCCTGTATGGCTGCTACAAAATATCTCCTCCTCTGTTATGCTCATATAATTCCACTCTCATATGTATTTATCAACTATGGAACAAGATACAATGCAAAAGAATGGAACACCCTTCTCCTCTGATGCAAACCCCCACCACCTCTCAGGGCTCGCACAACCTCTCGATCTAGAATCTACACAGTATGGAGTCGAATCAGCTCTCGGGCTCCTGTTGAGTCCTCAAAATCTTAGACCACAGGCCTTTTTCCCTTATCCTGTGCACAATTTAAAATTCACGAGGGTATATTTATCCACACAGAGAAACTCACATGACCTTCTCCCAAGTTCGTAGGATAGAAACCCTTGAATGGAGCGGACTACGACACTTAGGGATTTCGGGCGATCAGATAGTTGTCTTAGGTTGATGGATAACTGGTATGGATTGTTGGTTGTCATTGATGTCAACTATTGGAGAGTGATATTGTAGATTGATGTCAACCCTTAGTGATTGATGTCAACCCTTGGAGAAAGTCCGGTAGAGAATTTCAGTAGCACAAGGTTTGGGTAATGGACCCAAGTTTGTTTGATGTAAAGATGACTCATTATTGTCTTGTCATGGTTGATAATAAGTAAAAATGTATGAACTCCAAAGTGGTCCCCTTATGGTGAAATCTTTCACGGGAAGATGCTTTGCAGATTGAGTTATCCTAGAAGTATGGTTAGAGAACCCATGCTTATTTGTGGAATAATGAGATGACAGTTAGTGAATTTGTCAGTGAAACTATCCTATATAGATATTTGTTTTCATTCCATTTATGGTGGTATGTGGAACTTCACATAACTCCTCACGGTTAGAGAGTTATGGCCATGAGAAGTTGGAGAACCCAGGTTTAGGGTAATGGACCCAAGTTTGTTTGATGGATAACAGTATGAGTTTTGATATATTTGTAGATAATACTATTATGTATGTATATTACATGTCATTGCATTTCTGACGAAATATGGAACATCACATAAATCCTCACGGTTTGAGAGTTATGGCCTTACGAAGTTAGAGGACCCTCTTATGTCATCTAGAACCCCCAAAAGGTCAAAGTAGTCAAAGTGGTTTAAGAGATTTTAGAAGGTAAATAATAAAGTGAAGTGATGAGTGTACTATAATTCAAAGTAAATAAAAATAAATTATTTAAATAATAAATTTAATGGAGGAATTAGAAGTGGGTTAACCCTAAAATAAGGAAAGTGGCTAAAGTGACCTAGAAGATGTTTTTAAGGAAGCTACTTGGAGAGTATAAATAAGAGGAAAGGATCTCTCATTTACGATAAATTTGAGAATATTGAATACCTATAGGTGTTTGAGGTAACCAAAGGATATCTAAGCCGATTTTTTGAGGAAAGTGAAGAAAAGAAGGCCGAAATTCAAGGAAGGATAAATTATTTTGATGATGCTTTCTAAGGTATGTTTTTTTCAAGTCATCTCACCATTTTCGTAATAAATTTTTTTCTAGAATGATTCAGACCATCAAATTTCTATTCCATTGAGGAAACATATCCAAGTGTCTATGGTAAAAAATTAATCTTGTGGTTCATTTTATTTTTGGATTTACACTACGTGGAAAATAGGGTTTGTGGCTAGTCCTGAAACTAGTTAAAAACAAGTGTTTCGAGTAAAAATGTCATAACTTCTTCATAACAGATCCAAATTGAGTAAGACCAAATTTTTTGGTCAGAGTACAGTCTATAGTATTCTTTTTAATAGTTTCATATCGATTCAAAAAATATTATGCTGCGGGGCATGCTCTACAAGGTCGCTCTCTAGAATAAGCTAGAATTCAGCAAGGTATGCCATTTTTGCTATAAATCCTTTTCTAAGAGGTTCCAAGTAGTGAAACCTGAATAAATTGCATAAAATACATTGAAAAACATTGTGTGTAAGTTTCAGATATTTATTCATTACAGGTACAAAGTTATGATTCTTTCAAGTTAGGGTTGTTGACTAATCCAAAACTAGTCGTGTGAGACTAAAGAAAAGTTTGATGAAAATGCTAGTCTCTTGTTGTTAAAGTTAAGGAAGGTTTGCAGGTATGTGATCATATACACCAGGTATATTATAGAGTTACAAATCATATTTGGATGATGAAATTGATGAGGGAATTTGGTTGAGGTACATTCCGGGTACATGGTTGAGATAAGTAGTGGATGAGTTAGCACATACATGAGGTGTATAGTTGGTGATGTTGGTACATATTGATGATTCATAGTTGATGAAGTTGATACATTATTGGTACATACTTGGTACATGGTTGGAGGCACTTGTTATTAGTATTGTTGACACATGGTTTATGGATGATGTAGCATACTTGTATTATTAGAAGCACATATTGATTTTGGTGATAATTATAAGTTGTTGTGTTATGCTTGATTGATGCACATCTTTGAGAGTTGTCTTGGTGAGTAGATCTGATTTGGTTGATAACATTGATGAGACATGTTGATGTGATAGGTTGTTTGGACAAGTTGTTGTGATAGGTTATTTGTACAGGTTTGGTTCATGGTTGATGCACTTGTTCATGGTACAGGTTGGTGCATGGATGATGCACTTGTTTATGGTATAGGTTGATTACAGGTTGTTTGGTACAGGTTGGTGCATGGTTTATGCACTTGTTTATGGTACAGGTTGATTACATTTTGAGGTACAGGTTGATGCATGGTTGATGCATGGTTCATGTTATTGGTACAGGTTATTTGGTGTAGGTTGATTGGTATAGGTTTACAACAGTATATCTCACAGTGATAGTGTGACAATGGTTCCATCATTCTACTTATACGTCAGGGCGGTTGGACAGAGACAGGATAGGTGGTTGTAGCCACCTTCCGGTTGTGGCCGGAGAACATAGGGGGTTGTAGCCTCCTTCTGGTTATAGCCAGAGAATTGGGGAGTTGGAGCTTCCCTCAGGTTGTAGCCTGAGAAACTAGGGGGTTGGAGCCTCCTTCTAGTTGCAGCTAGAAAATAAAGGAAGTTGGTGCTTCCAATGAATGTAATTCTTCAAGACATATAAGATAAAGCATTTTGTGGTTTTCTCTCACTTTGGATTTCCAAATAAAACACTGGTGTACTATGCATGTGTATGATTGTTCAATTGTTCATTACTTATTTACTCTACAGTTATTGGATGATAATGATACATTGATATAACACTTGGATTATATGGTTAAAAATGATTAAATTGCTCTATTACTGATTCACCCCCCCTCTCAGTAATCCAACACGGGCTTTGGTATTTTCAACAACCATACATGACGTTCCTCTCGAATGCTGAACTAGAGGACAATCGAACAAAAAGGAAGGATCAACGATCTTCAACGTATGCCGAGATCTACGGCTTACAGATGTTTTGGGACTTTGTACTTTGGGATATTTACCCGCTCCAATATGCAACTACTACAAGTAGATCGGATGGTTGGCACTTGCCTCAGATAAATGGTGGATCTGTGCTCCACACTTCGGGCTTCAAAACCTTCCACAACTCAACACATCAGATCCTCTGGAGTGTCGAACTAGCGAGCTCGCGAAGGGCATGATCAACGGTCGACCTGTCCTCGTGAATGGAATGTTGGGATCTACTCAAGCATTCTGGCCTTCGGGAGTTCTCGACCCAAAAAAAATTACACCTCCCTTCCTTAGGGGTACCAAATCTCCTAACTCTGAGATCTGTTGATATGTGGCTCTTCACATCGATGATTAAGATTCATTCTAGGCTTCATAATTTTGGGATGCTTGCACAGTTCCACAATCACACTCCAACTCTTCGGGATAGTCAGAATTTTGAGCTACTCTAGATCTGTGGACACGTGTCCCCATGATCAAACGATCCAGGTCTTCTCCAGTTCTTGGGACTTTGGGAAACTGGTCTCCTTTGCACACACCACACAGAAACCTCCAAATATGAGAAGTCTAAAGGAATTCAGGGGTTAACACCCACACTACTTTCCCAAATCTGATGGATAGGAAATATTTTCTCCTCCTTGGGAAGATCTCATCCACTCAACCTTGAAAAGGAAAGGATTCTTCCCTTCAAATATTTTGCTCGCTCTTTCTCTTGATATTTAACACTCAAAGGATTTGGGTCTTCTACACACACCTTGCGCTCCTCTGAAAACTTGACACTTGAATATTTATGGAAAATATTTCCATGCACTCCTTGCATTCGTTTCCTTGAGACTCTTCAAAAATTGACTAGGTGTTGGCCCTATGCACACCTTGCAAAGGTCTTCTCGATCTACTATACTCAGATGAGTATATGTGCACTCCTTTCACTCACCCTACACAATTTCACGTTATCTCTTCTGAGCTTATGAGTCTGAAAATGACTCTGCCTTTGCACTCCTTGCATGGCTATTATGCACTCCTTGCACCAATATTTCAAAAGAGAAACAATTGAAACTTACAGAACACTACAGGGTCATTCCATTAATAGTAAAATGAATACATAGGCATATAAAACACAGAAAGAAAATAACACACATTACCTATTTAACTCATGGATATGCAAACATAGAATTTGAGAACAATCTTCCTCTATTATATTCCTTCAACAAAGCATTTACAAAGAGTTCTTGCAGCTCTTCAATTTCTCATTGAAAACAATTTACAATAAACTTCAACAACAAAATACAATTGTCTTCAGTAGCCTCATTTGGGCATAGATTACATATATTTATACATGGAGGGTATTCTCGAGCCTTCCCACCGACTACGCTAGTGCTTTCATATCATAATCAAAGCATTATACCACTAAGTATTATTACAATAAATGGAATTTACAACCCATATATGAGTCACTGCTCAATATATTTACAATCCTACAGCTTATTAAAGACATTACAATCCTTTGTGATCTCATGCAACAATTCTTTCCTAAAAAAATTAAAATCTCTTTTAATTACAATCTTTTAAAAATATCAAATTGATGCTCTCTCCTTGGGTCTCACAACAATTTGAATGTGCATGCTTGATGTTGAGCTATCCTCCACTCATATTTCTTATGAGTCTGAAAATGACTTTGCCTTTCCACTCCTTGTGTGGATACTATGCACTCCTTGCACCAATATTTCAAAAGAGAAACAATTGAAACTTACAGAACACTACGGGTTCATTCAATTAATCATAAAATGCATACGCAGGCATATAAAACACAGAAAGAAAATAACACACATTACCCATTTAACTCATGGATATGAAAACTTAGAATTTGAGAACAATATTCCTCTATTATATTCCTTCAACAAAGAATTTACAAAGAGTTCTTGCAGCTCTTCAATTTCTCCTTGACAACAATTTACAATAAACTTCAACAACAAAATACAATTGTCTTCAACAACCTCATTTGGGCATAGATTACATATATTTATACACATAGGGGATTCTCGAGCCTTCCTACCGACTACGCTAGTGCTTTCATATCATAATCAAAGCATTATACCACTAAGGCTTATTACAATAAATGGAATTTACAACCCAGATATGAGTCGCTGCTCAATATCTATACAATCCTACAGCTTATTAAAGACATTACAATCCTTTGTGATCTCATACAACAATTCTTTCCTAAAAACATTATAAGCTCTTTTAAATACAATCTTTTCAAAATATCAAATTGATGCTCTCTCCTTGGGTCTCAAAACAATTTGAATGTGCATGCTTGATGCTGAGCTATTCTCCACTTGGCTTGATGGACGTTGCTGACGATGCTCCTGCATCATATTCCTATGGACAAAATATTCATGGACTCCTGTCCATGAGCTCCTGCACTGTCTTTCCATGCTTCTAGATATCAACTTCAGTTATCCAACTAGCATCTTCTGCTGGATGGTCCTTCCTCTTAACCAGATGCTCATAATAAATCTTCCTTTTGGTCTTCTTAGCAATCCTCTAATCTAATATCTTCTCTATTTGTGGCTTCACTGCTATGGGCATCTACTATTTCCATTGAATCTCCTCCTGGCCATCTGTATCTCCTGTATCGTCCATTTTGTAAGGGTACATGTTTGCTACATTGAATATTGGTGATATTCCAATTTCCTCTGGCAGCTCAATTTCATAAGCGCTTATAGCAAACTTTTTGAGGATCTTACACGGTCCTATATTTTTCATCTTCAACTTGTTATAATTTCTTTTCGGAAATATATCTTTTCTTAGATGTACCAAAACCTGATCTCCAACTTCGAAATGAATCTCTCTTATTCTCTGGTCTACTCTGATTTTGTACTTCTGGTTTCTATTTTGTAGCTATACCTTAATCTGATCATGTAATTCCTGCATCTCTACGACAAAATCTTATGCTCCTACGCTTCAGAACTCATCTCATCTCAAATATATTAACTTTGAAATTCCTCTTGGATGCATTCCATACATTATCTAGAATGAGACTTTTCCAGTCCTCCTATTTGGTGAGTCATTATATGCAAACTCTTCTTGGGGTAGAATTTGATCCCACTAGCTGTTATGGTCAATGACCAAACTTCTCAACATGTTCCCTAAACTTTGATTTACCACTTCAGTCTATCCATCTATTTGAGGATGATATGTTGAATTGAAAGAAAAATTTGTCCCCATCTTCTTTGACATTGTTCTCCAAAAGTGTCCCACAAACTTAGTGTCTCTGTCTGAAACTATGCTCCTTGGAAATCCATGTAATCTCACAATCTCCTTAAAAAAATAAATTGATATGTGAGTAACATCGTTGGTTTTGCACGGAATGAAATGTGACATATTTGAAAATCTGTCAACAACCACAAAGATTGAATCATTTCCTCTCTAAGTTCTAGGAAATCCCATAATAAAATCCATATTTATAGCATCCCATAGTCTGTCTGGAATAGGCAATGGTTGATACAATCCAGTGTTCTGCTACTTTTCTTTAGCATACTGGAAGATTCTACATCTGTCCATGAATTTCTTTACATCAAACCTCATACTTGTCCAATAATACGAAGAACTCAATTGTGCATATGTTTTTACCATGGCCAAAGTGTCCATCCAATCCTCCGCTATGATTTTCCTTCAACAAGTTATCCCTCATTGAACATTTCAGGATACACAACTAGTTTCCTTTGAATAACAATCCACCTTGGATCAAATATTCCATCCACTAACTTATGTCCCTCAGCAAAGGGTTCCCACATGCTTCATAAGCTTCTTTGAAATCTGGATCTTCTTGATAAATCTTCTTGAGGTGTTCAGATCCTAAGGTCTCCAATCAAAATTACTGCAAGATCAAACATATCCTGCTAAAAGCATTTGAAACTTTGTTAGCGTTTCCACTAATATGCATAACAAAAGTAAAATTTTGCATGAATTCCACCCATTTGGCATGTCTCTGATTCAATTTCTCTTGTTTGGTTATAAACTACAATGCTTGATTATCAAAATATAAAACAAACTCTTTCAGAATAAGATAATGGCTCCATTTTTTCAAGTCTTGAATCACAACATAAAATTCTTTATCATATGTGGAATACTTCCTTTTAACATCATTCAACTTCTCACTGAAATAAGAAACCGACTTATTGTCTTGACTTAAAACTGTGCCAATGGCTACTCCACTAACATCACATTTAACTTGAAATGTCTTCTTAAAATCTGGTAGAACTAGAATAGGTTGTTCTGTTATCTTTTCTTTCAACACCCTAAATCATTTCTCAGCTTCCTATGTCCAATTTAAAGACTTATGCTCTTTCTTTATGGTGTCCAGTATAGGTGCACAAATACTACTGAAATTCCTGATGAATTTCCTGTAAAAAATCGCCATTCCATGCAAAATTCTTACGTCAAACATACTTCTTCGAGAAATCCAATATCTTATTTCCCTCACCTTCTGTGGGTCCATATTCAACTCATTTGAAGAGATTACGAATCCCAAATATATAAGTTATGATTTCATGAAAGAACATTTTCACAAATTTACTAACAACTTCTCTTGCTGCAATCTTCTCAACACCATGTTTAAATGCCTCAAGTGCTCTCCTTCATTCTTACTAAAGATTAAGATTTCATCAAAATAGACAATGAAAAACTTATCGATAAAATCTTTGAGTACTTCATCCATCAACCTAATAAATGTACTTGGTGCATTCGTTAAACCAAATGGAATAACCAATCACTCATACAATCCTTCATTCATTTTGAATGTTGTCTTCCATTCATATCCTTCTCTCATCCTTATCTGATGGTAACCAATCTTCAAGTCTATCTTGGAAAAATAACTAGCTCCACTTAAACAATACATCAAATCGTCCATTCTGGTTAAAGGGAATCTATACCTAATGGCTATCTTATTGATGGCTCTTGAATCAGTGCACATTCTCCAACCTCCATCTTTATTTGGACTCAATATAGTTGGTATGACACACATAATCAAAATTTCTTTGACTAAACCATTAACCAACAATTCTTGGACTTGATTCTTGACCTCTTCATTCTCTCGAGGTGTCAATCTGTACGCTTCTTTATTTGGAAAAATTTATCCTCGAATAAGGTCAATATGGTGACTAATACTCCTGATGGGAGGTAAAGAGTGAGGTAACTCATCCACCACAATATCAACGAACTCATCCAATAATTCCTTCCCACTCATGAGAAGTATACTTGGACTTGATTCTTCTTTGACTCCTTTATCTTCTATTGGCAACAACATATGTTTACACCCATTCTTCTCCATGGTATAAGTGTTCTTTGTCCCATCATGTGAGACATTCCTTTCATATTTCCACGGTCTTCCCGACAAAACATGAAAAACATCCATAGGTATGACATCACATAGAAATTCATCTTTATAACCTCCTATTTTAAATTCAACTTTACATTGTTGACTTGCCATTACTTGATGTCCTTTCTGTAACCACAATATCTTGTATGGATTCGGATGTGCAGTTGTTTCCAACTTCAGTTTTTCCACCATCTCTATGGATACTAAATTATCAGTGCTTCCACTGTCTATGATCACCTTGCCTACCCTATCTCTGGTCTTGCAAGCAGTTCTAAACAGACTGTTTCTCTGGACTGGTTCTCTTACCTCTTTCTCTGGCTTCACGAGAAATTTCCTCATCATGAGGGATCTCCCTTATTCTGTTGCTTCTGCTTTCATCTCTGCCTCTACATTCCTCTTCTGCGCTTCAAAAATGTGAGCTTCTCCACCTCCTATATTTTTTCTCTCGGGACATTCCCAAGACATGTGCCCTGTCTTTCCACATGCATAACACTTCACTTATCCTCCTCTTCCTCTTCCTTTGGGAAAAGAGGTTCTACCACCATATTTTCCCCCTTGAGAACTACCTCATTTTTTTGTTTGACTTTGATGTCTTACAGCTTCTAGTCTGGGCTTCTAGAACTTTTCTTTGACTATTCCTCTGCCTCTGCTTGGAATTTTTTCTTTGTTTCTTTGACTCTGCTTTCTTGCCAACTTCTATTTTGCTTTCAAGGCTACCTGATAATGATCCTCCACTCTTATCATATTCATCATGCTGATTTCATCATGAATCTCATATATCAGGCCATTAATATACCTGGCAAAATTTTCTTCATCATTCTCTCTATGTCCTGCTTTGATGTTCAGCTTGTAAAACTCTTCAGTATATTCCTTCACCGACAAACCTTTTTGTATTAGATTCTGTAAATTTTTGAATAGATTCACTTGATAATCCTTGGGTATGAATTTTTCTTTCAATTTAGCTACCATTCTATCCCAACTCTTAATTTTGTACTTACCTTTGCATATTCTATCATCTTGCAATTTGTTCCACCATAATGCTACATGTCCTTTCAACCTAGTCACATCATGCTTCACTTTCTTCTCATCATCAATATTCTCATAATCAAAGTACTTGTATAAAGCACTTACCTAGTCAACTAGTTCTTCTACATTTAGATTACCCTCATACATTGGGACCTCTATTTTCGCTTTGGTTCTCAGCTTGACAACAACTCTCAATAGTCGTTCTTTTGTTGCTTGTTCTCCTACAACTTCTTCAACTTCTACATCTTCATATCATATTCACTGACATTACTATGATCATGTGCTCTTGTTTACACTATCTCCATGGCATCTAACCTTGCATGGAGTTATCTCATCTCCTCTTCCATGGCTGCATTTATCATTGGTCTATATTTGTGTCTCCTTGGAGGCATGGTTCCAAGTCTTCTCCTTTCTATATTTTCCTACTGTCTACAGACAGGATCTATGCTTTGAAACCACTTGACACAAACCCCAACCACCTCTTAGGGATCGCATGACCTCCTGGTCTAGTATCTTACATAGTATGGAGCTGAATCATCTCTCGGGTTCCTATTGAGCCCTCAAAATCTTATACCACAAGACTTTTTCCCTTATTCTATGCACAATTTCAAATTCGCGAGGGTCTATTTATCCACACAGAGAAATTTATGTGACCTTCGGCCAAGTCCGTGGGATAAAAACCCTTGAATGGTGCGGACTACAAAACTTTGGGATTCTAGGCTTTGAGAGTTTCAACAACCATACACGATGTTCCTCCTGAACGTCGAACTAGCGGGCAACCGAAAAAAAAGGAAGGATCGACGGTCCTCAACGTATGCCAATATCTATGGCTTATAGATTTTTCGGGCCTCTGTACTTATGGATATTTACTCGCTCCAACATGAAACTACCCCGAACTCACGAACTCCTAATAGGTAGATCGAACGGTTGGCGCTTGCCTCAGATCAATGGTGGATCTGTGCTCCGCACTTCAGGCTTTAGAACCTTCCACAACTCAACACATCAGATCCTCCAGAGTGCTAAAATGGAGAGCTCGCGAAGGGTGTGATAAACGGTCCACCTATCCTCATGAATGGATGGTTGGGATCTACTCCGGCCTTCAGGACTTCAGGAGTTCTCAAACCAAATAGACTTACACCTTCGTTCCTTCGGGGTACCAAATATTCAAACTTCGAGATCTATTGACAGGTGGCTCTTCGCGCCGACAGTTAATATTCTTTGGGAAACTGGTCTCCTTTTCACACACCACATGGAAAAATCTGAATACGCGAAATCCAAAGGACTTCAGGTGTTAACACCCACACTACTTTCCCAGATATGACGGCTAGGAAATATCTGCTCCTCCTAGGGCAGATCTCGTCCACTTGACCTCAAAAATGAAAGGATTCTTCCCTTCAAAGATTATGGTCACTCTTTATCCTAAGCTTTAACACTCAAATGATTTGGGTCTTCTATGCACACCTTGAGCTCCTATGAAAACTTGACACTTGAATATTTCCGGAAAACATTCCCACACACTCCTTGTGCTTGTTTCCTTGAGACTCTTCAACACTTGACTAAGTGTTGGCCCTATGCACACCTTGCAAGGGTCTTCTCGAGCTCCTATACTCAGATGAGTATATGTGCACTCCTTGCACTCACCCTACACAATTTCACGTTACCTCTTCCGATCTTTTGATTCTGAAAACAACTTTGCCTTGGCACTCCTTGTGTGGATACTATACACTCCTTGCACCAATATTTCAGAAGAGAAACAATTGAAACTTACAAAACACTACAAGTTCATTCAATTAATCATAAAATTCATATGCATGCATATAAATCACAGAAATAAAATAACACACATTACCCATTTAACTCATGGATATGCAAACTTATAATTTTAGAACAATATTCCTCTATTATATTCCTTCAGGAAAGCATTTACAAAGAGTTCTTACAACGCTTCAACTTCTCGTTGACAACAATTTACAATAATCTTCAACAACAAAATACAATCATCTTCAGCAGCCTCATTTGGGCATAGATTACATATATTTATACACAGAGGGCCCTCTCGAGCCTTCCTATCGACTACACTAGTGCTTTCTTATCATAATCAAAGCATTCTACCACTAAGGCTTATTACAATAAATGGAATTTACAATGGTTCTTGCCTCAAAACATTAAAAGATCTTTTAATTACAATATTTTCAAAATATCAAATTGATGCGCTCTCCTTGGGTCTCAAAACAATTTGAATGCACACGCTTGATGTTGAGTTGTCCTCTACTTGGCTTGATGGACATTGCTAACTTTACTCATGCATCATCCTCCTAGTGGCCCGATATTTAACATAGCCCAATAGCCATATATGGGTCGGTTTTTTACTTTCTCAACCCTTAGCTGTGGTAGGGTTTTGAAAATTATAGAATATTCTTGAAATACCTCATGTGGCTAGCCCCATATGCATGAGTAATGGGTGATGACGTGGAATCCTCTCATACCATGGTGGTCAACACTATAGGTCTCTTGCGGGAGGCATAAATTTTTCATACGAGATCTGATTGACGCACAACCTACACCATTGGAAAGGTATCGGAGTGTAGAAAACTATCAAGGGGGTGTGCATACGTTTTGGAAGCCAGAAACCCCCCAAAAATCATTTAATTCCTCAAAATGGCTCTGGAAGGTTCTAGACCCTAATTTTTCAAACTGGGACCTGGCACTAAAATGACCTTGCAAGCTGATTCCTCCAATTTTTCCACTCTAAAAGCATCGAGATAGATGAAAAATAATACAATGATCCAATCCAAATCATACCTCCCCATTTAGGTAGGAGTTTGGTCCCCACAATATTTACTAAATGAGGTGAGGAAATGTTTCCTCTACCTTCTCCCTGGAGTACCAATTTGGTTTTCCTGGAAGTTTTCCTTTCAACCGAGTCTACCAAAGGTCATGTTTCCCCTATCTTATAGTTTGAGACCGCTTCTACAAAATTGTGTCCTCTTCCAAGTCTGCCTGAGATTCTGGTACTAAGTAGTCTATGGAAGGTAGGACCCTATCCTCCTCTTGATCCAACATGGAATGCTCATAGAGTTTGATATTCTCCACATTCACTACTGAGTACATTCATATGTATGGGGGTAGATTGAGTCAGTAGACATTATATCCCACCTTTTCCAATACCTTAAAAGGACCATACCACAAAGACTTCATCTTCTTTCCAAGACCTTGTATCCTTTCCTTATTCAATTGTAACCATACTCTGTCTTCCACTCTAAATGTTCTCTATGTTTTGTGTTGGTCATGTCTAGCCTTATACTTTCCTTGTGATTTCTTCAATGTCTCTTGTACTTGCAAATTGATCTGCCTGATATTCTCAACAAATTTTTCTATGTTTAGTGCATCTCCTATGAGGTCCTCCCTCACTCCTCCTTGTTTACCATATACAACATCTAAGGGTGAAGGTGGAAAATACTTAAAGCAAGTTTCAAAAGGTGACTTACTGGTAGAAGTGTGGAATTATCTATTATAAGAGTGTTGTATATAGATCAAATTTTCATTCGAGGTATTCTTATGCTTCTTATTGTAACCCATCAAAGGTTGCAACATTGATTACTTTCGTTTGCCCATATTTCTGTGGAAGGAATGTAGTAGACCTCTCCAACTTAGTGTCCATATTCTCCCATAATGTAGTCCAAAATGCACTGAGAAATATGGTATCCCTATATGAGATGATGCTCCTTGGTATCCCAAAGTGCACCGAGACCTGTTCATAAAACAAGTTTGTTGCTTACTGGCCTTTGATGGTCTTTATACAAGGCATGAGAATGCACATTTTGTTGAACTTGTCAACTACCAAAAATACATAGTCATGTCCCTTCCATGTGGTTGGTAAATCTCCCACAAAATCCATGGAATTTTTTCCCAAGGTCGAGTGGGTATAGGTAAGGGATGGTATAGACCTTGCTTCATGTTGCTAGTACAACAAAGTATACATCCTCTAATATGTCGTGCTACATATTCTTGCATTCTGGGCCAATACACATAACTTTGTAAGTTGGAAAATATCTTCCCAACACAAAAATGTCTTGCAACCTTGGAGGTGTGAGCCTCTCTTACAAGCTACAATCATTCACCTTTAGGAACACAGAGCTTGTTGATCTTGTAGATTAAACCATTTTGGAAATTGTAGTCATCCTTTCCATCACCTTCTTCTATATGAATTTGGCCATGTAGCTATTGAAACACCTACTTGAAGTCCTCATCTTCTGTGTATGCCTCTTTCTATGCATCATGGATAAAAGGCTCCATTTGCACCAAAGTTCCCAAAGTTGTAATATTGGATGTGGGTGGTCGTGAAAGAATGTCTGCCCACTTATTTGTGCTACCCTTATTATACTTGATGACTAGATGATTTTTTTTTAAACCTCATCCACTTGTAATGTTCAGTTTTTTATACCTTACTCTGGGCCTGCAAATACTATATTGGTTGGTGATTTATGTGGATGATGGTCTCCTTGCCCATCAGATAGTGCTTCCACTTTTGTATATCTTGTGCCAAGGCATAGATTTCCTTGTCATAGGTAGGGTACTTGAGAACCACCCTATGAAATATTTCAAAATGATAACATATGATCCTTCCCCCTTGCATCGATATTGCTCCCATGATATACCCACTTGCATATGTCTCCACTTCGAAAGGCTTATGCAATTTTGGTAGTGAAATAATCGGTTCTTGAATGATCTTTATTTTCATCTCATCAAAGGCCTTATGTTGATTCCCCCCCCACTAAAAATTCTTACCACTGGTTGTTATGGCATGGAGTGTTGCAGCTACCACTAAAAATGAAGCTATTAACTTCCACAAGTATTGTGTTTCCCCAAAAAAATCCTAACTTCAGTGACATTTGTAGGAATTGGCATTTGATAATGGCCTCCATATTTGTGGGATCTATCTTGAGCTCCCCTCCATTGATCACATACCCCAAAAACACCAAAGACTACTAATAAAACTCATGTTTCTTGAGATTGGCCAATAACTTGTGTTTTTTCAACGTCTCTAACACTTGCATAAGATGTGATATGTTATCCTCCCAGGTAGAGCTATAAACCAATATATCATCCAAATAAAAATTAACAAATGAATCTAGATAATGGTGTAAAACATCATTCATTAGTCTCATAAATGTAGTTGGTGCATTGAATAAACCGAATGGCATAACCAACCACTCATACAAACCTTTCCTTGTTTTGAAGGAATTCTTTCAGGTATCTTCTTCTTTGACTTGTACCTGGTGATATTCTAATTTCAGATCCATCTTAGTGAAGTATTTGGCATGTTGCATCTAGTTCAATAGATCATCGATCCTTGGCAGAGGGTACCAATTCTTTAGTGTAATCTTGTTCAATTCCCTGTAATTTATACACATTCTCCAAGTCCCATCCTTCTTGGGTAAAATTATAATGGGTGACCGACAAGGTGAGGTACTTGATCGAATTACACCTTGCTCCAACAACTGTTTCAAATACTTCTTCACTTCTTTTGCTTCTAGAACAAACTGTCTATACAACCCAATATTTAGCAATGGGGAGTCTTGCAATAATTGTATTTCGTGCTCCACATCCCTCTAGGGTGGTATCCCTTTAAGCTCCTAAACACTCCTCTATATTCTTGTAGAAAATCCTCCAACTAATGTTTATGTTATTTAGTACACCCCTCTAGGGATGCCTTCACTCTCATTGACTCATCATCAAACTGATTTTATCTTAAGAAAAGAAAAACATATTTCTTACTAGAACTAATCAAATTCTTGGCTTGGTTGCCACTTACTAGTGAGATATTTGACTTTCCTTTATGCACGTCGATGATGTAGGACTTCCCATCCTTGATCAGTTAGTATTATTTGGATCTCTGTGTGAATATTGAATCCCTCATATACATGTAGGGGATTCCAAAAACTACTCCACATACATCAAAGGGTACTACATCCAATTCCACTTCATCAATAAAATCATCACTTATAGCAAATTTAACCTTACACTATTTTGTTACCTTTATCTTTGCATTCTTTTTTACCCAACCCAATGGATAGGGTCTATGATGATCGTGAACCTCCAATCCAAGCTTGTTGACCGGATCCGTAGCTATGAGATTACCTGTGAACTAGAGTCAAACATAACATTTATCTTGGTCTTCTTGACCTGAATCTTGATGTGGAAGAGCTTGGTCATCTCCTTCTCTTCCTGATGATGAAGGATACTCAAATTCACCTCCTTTTTCACAATTGTGAAAACAATATTTTCATCCACATCTGAGCTAATTTCAACCCGATTTCTCGAATCCGTGGATAAAATTTTCTTTTTCTTTCCATCCTTCTTGCGATTCTTCGGGTTCATATCTGGATGTAGTTTCCAACATTTTTCCTCAGTGTGGCCATAAATGTTAAAATGATTACAATGGTTTCTAGTATCTTTGAATTGTTGTGCAGTGGTTGTCGTATTCTTATCTTTACCCCTTTTCCACTTCTTATTCCCCTCCATGGAAGCTTCCCAGTGCTCTTTCTTCTTCAAACTACTTGGTTTCCCCTTCTTTTGGCCTATGTTTTCCAAGTACTGTGTCTGTACACGTGCATCATCCACTGTCATTGGATTCAATAGAATCACCTTTTTTAGTAGATGACTATGTAAACCCCCCAGATACTTGAGGAGTACATATGGGTTCTTGGGAGGGATACCCAGCACGATGGCCATCTTTCCAAACTTAGTGTTGTACTCCTGTACACTCTGCCATCTTTCATATTGTGACTGATCTTAGAAACTTGCGCTTCCAACCGCTCAAATATCTCTTCTACTGGATCTCAAGGGTTATAATGAATAGACTCGTCCTTCATGGATATGGTTTATGTGACTTCTCTTTAAGTCAATTCTTGGATCTTGCAACTTCCCACAAATACCCAAAAGAACAACCTACTATGATACCAATATAATCTGTAAATTGTCGTGGATATTCCACTGAAACAATTCATCACAACATATCTAATAAAATACTAAAATATTTACTATTAAGGTTATTTTTCCTTTAGATCTCTCAAATATTTAGTTACATATTTTCTGCTTATGCATGAAATAGATAAAATGCAGAAAATAGAGAACAATAAAATAAAATCACTCCATTAACAAATAAACACGATATATAACATGGGAAACCCAATACTACGGAAAACCTAGCTAGAAGGTGAGGTTGTTCTTCTCTCTTTTCTTTGTTATTAAATTATGCAAGTACAAAGAAAGAGGCACTCTCTGTGGAGTTTCCTTTGACATGTGGCTTGTATGGCTGCTACAAAATATCTCCTCCTTTGTTTTGCTAAAAAAATAACACTCTTAGATGTTTTTCTCATCAATGGAACAAGATAAAATGAAAAATAATGGAACCTCCTTCTCCTCCTAGTGGTCGGGTATTTAACATAGCCTGATAGCCATCTAGGGCTATGTTTTTTACTTCCTCAACCCTCAGTTGTGGTAGGGTTTTGAACCTTCTAGAATATTCTTGAAATACCTCATGTGGCTAGCCCCATAGGCATGAGTAATGAGGGTTGACATGGCATCCTCTCGTACCATAGTGGTCAACGTGGTAGGTCAACTTGTGGGAGACATAAATTTTGCATACGAGCTCCAATTGATGCACAATATGCACCGTTGGAAATGTATCGAAGTGTAAAACACCGTCAAGGGGGTGGGCATAAGTTTCAGACATAAGAACCCCCAAAAATTTCATTTAATGCCTCAAAATGGCTACGGAAGGTTCTAGACCCCAATTTTCGAAATTGGGACCTACCACTGAAATGACCCTCCAAGCTTATTCATCTAATTTTTCTACTCTAAAAGAATCGAGATAGATGACAAATAATATAATGATCCAATCTAGATTAGAAAAGAACAACTCTAACTGAGAACTAATATTTCTCTTTATTTTCCCTCGCTTGCATCCAACTATTATGATAATTGTACTTATTATATGTTAAAATATTTGCAAAGTTCAAGGATGCTTCATATGCTCGAAAATATAATAATTTTCTTACACTTATCTTTGTTTTTATGGAGATAATACTTTGTTGAAATACCGATTATTTCACAATATAGTTTATAGATTTATTGAAAAACATTATGACTCTAATACATTGGTTATGTGAAACCAAATGGTAAAGATTGAATAGATTCTTTGTAATATTGTTTTCTACTCCCTAGAATAATTGAATTTTTTATGTTTCCTTATGTGTTTCTATGTATTTTTGTTCATGCTTCAAGAAATCACTATGCTCGTCTACAAATTTATTAACAAATGATGTATTTTGAAACCTTCTCAGGATCACATGTTGGATTGTAGTTGCAAGATCCAAATGTAGAAATGGGTGCTAGAAATGATAAAAATGGACAAACTGAAACCGATTTCTATTTGGACAAAATTTTAACATCTTGCATATCTTTAAATGTGTTTATATAAAATATTGTTTCTGCCTTTTTATATAGGTGGTACTTTTTGGATGAAATTTTGGAAGATTCTTTGTATGGTTCTACAATGAATGTAAAATGTGAATGCTAAAGAGAAAACCCCAAAGGATCTTCCAAGAAAGCTTATATATATACAAATGTACAACCCTTATATAGAATTATACAAATATACATCAGATCATTTAAAGAAAAGAAAAGATAAAGTGTGTCAACATAGATTTTTGTCTATAAGGTTTTGGAGTTTACATTCAACAAACATTCTTTCTTTCTTGTAAGATAAACTGAACTTGGAATCTGCTATTAATTTTGCAAGATGAAGAAATG
Organism: Picea engelmannii; assembly: GCA_009831015.1. Classification (NCBI taxonomy): domain Eukaryota; kingdom Viridiplantae; phylum Streptophyta; class Pinopsida; order Pinales; family Pinaceae; genus Picea; species Picea engelmannii. The sequence goes on along the minus strand of ML837005.1, from coordinate 27,529 downwards.
GACAGGTCTTCAAATAACTTTAAATGATAGCTTCATTATTACCCAAAAATATTTTGATAGGAAATATATTTGAAATCACATGCTTTAAATTCAAGTCTGAGAAATCACTAATGTAGTGCCCCGAGTAGTTCTTTAAAGGAGAAATTTATAAAAATATTCCAATATGACAAGTTCAATAATGCCTAAAACAAAAGAACTGAAACAACTTCAACAATGTCTCAATGACGATTACATGAAATCAAATGAACTGCATCTACTTTTTACAAGCAAGGACTATACTCCTTTGTACCTGAAATGTTACAAGATGACTGAAGAACTCTAGAGGAAGAACTGCTTAGACCCAAATCTTCATGTTTATCTTACAATACATGAAATATTTGATGGTAAGAAACATAAATGAAGAAGATGTAGAGAGAAAACTTTAGCAGATCAATTCAAAGAATCTTGAAAAGATATAGCTTTTCTTATTGAAGAGTCTTCACCACTATAGAAACTTCTGACCACCAACCCCTTGATAGCGCCATCTCTTTCCATTTTAAAATCTTCTCTCAATGTTCTTGAAGTAGTTAGAGTTTTCCTTTCTAGATTTTTTCACACAATTCCTTTTTGGAGTAAACCCCTTTTGATTTTTACTTTATTGAATTCTCATTAATGAATTTATGTCATTGAAATTTGTGCCTCCAAGTAGGTCCTACTTATTCCTTTAATAAAGTTTATTTAATAAACTTTATTCTCAAATTTTCATGTTGATTTCTTTTAACAAAAGTGAACTGTGTTTTAATTTTTGGAGTAATATACTTGCCCTTTAATCCATGGAAAACATTTCAGATGGAACCTTCATCATCTCATATTTTCAATGAGTCTTCCTTAGCATGATTTGGAGTTTTGGATCTCAAGTTATAAGCTCGTGAATTTGAGGTTCTAAGTAAATTTATTAGCAAGCCATGAAAACATAGTTGACTGTTCTTTCAATTTTTGAAAGAGTTATAACCAATTTCACCTCTTGAAACCTGTTCCATCGTATTCCTCGTCGAATTAAATTTCCAATGAGGTATGGTTTTCCCCAAATGGAAACATGGATCTTGAGTTATGAACTTCTGAATATTGTTGCTCTTCAGTTGTCCATCAAATTCATGGATCAATCCTATCCCTTCATCAAAATTCACCCTTTTAAAATAAATTTCAATCCCACATGCATTGTGGTCAAGAGTTCTTAAGTACTTGTAATGAAATGTTTACCATAGTCCTCATGTGGAACAAATAAGACTATAGATACTTTGGTTTAGCTCTCGTTCCTTAGGAAAATTTCATGAATTAATAAACTTTTGATGACCCAGTCAATGCCCAATCATAGCCCAATCATAACCCAATCAACACTCATGTCATCGCCATGTTTCACACATGGGTAGGTCCATGTAACTACCACGTGTATTTAATGGATTGGCCCATGTCATTGCCACATGTCCTATTATCGTAGGTCCATAAAAAGGGGAAGAAACTTAGGATAATAAATAATATTAAAAAAATAAATGTAGGGTTTGCGGAGTTAGTGAATGCAAATGGAAATCAATAGAAATGGGTTAAGTATGGAAATGGTTAAATGATGAAATGGTTATGTAGGATACTGAGGAGGGAGAGTAGAGTGGAAAGAATGAAAATGACTAAGTATAAAGTGTGGAGAGTGGAGAATGAAGAAAATCGAAAAATGATTAAGTATGGGACAAGGCAATTATGCAGGTCACGAAAGTGAGAGGGTCATTTTGTAAAATGCAGGACTGTAGACCTACAAAATAAGAATGCGGAGAAAGGTAAGGAAGCCTACACCAAAACAAGAAATGTGACTAAGTATGGTAAATCAGAGAGTGAGGAAAGGGATGAGAAAAATGTTAAGTATGGGATGAAGAACTAAGAAAATATACCAAGAAAATGGGCATGATTCCAAGAAAATAATAGTTCCAGGAAAAATTAGTTGTGTTGCACATGGAAAATTGCTCTTTGGGAGATTGAACAAAAACCTGGATATCTTGAGCATATGGAATCATATTTTTAATCTGAAAAATGCATCACGAAGCTGAGACCGAGGGATACTGTATGAAATGATAATATTTTAAAATCATCTTCTGATATCGATTTTTTTTTGTTATTCCAAGAGCAAGAAATCTAGGTGATCAATTTTTTTTATCAACAAAAGGGTACGAAGAGAAACTAGGCATTCAAACGTTGTTCAACAACATAGGTAATCCAATAGAGGATGAACACCTTTAGTGACCACTCACACAACCAAATCAAAGAACAACACATTGATTCTTTTATGTGGTAAATCCCCTGTGTGGAAACATCCACGACCCCAACCAATGTGGCCACTTGGATCAATTTATTAATGCAAAAGAAAATATTATAGAGAGATTTACAAGAGAGTTTCTCATAATTGATCATCGAAAAATGACCCTCCATGCTCTTTAAATAAAGATCATGGACCAATCGAGTGTTAAGCCATGGATCAATGTACCCATTAAGATCGAGGAGAATATGAGCTATCAGATCACTCTATGTTGGGACAGATCATGATTGTCGAATTTCCTAACATGCATACTAATGTGTATTAAAGAAGAAAACTAAGAAGCACACTTTTAAATAATGACCCATTAGACCAAGTTGATATTGACTAACTCCTAAGTGTCTAAATATCCTAACATCCCCCCTTAAGAACAACTTGGGATAGGGTTGAAGGATTTACAAAGGTGACACAATAGGAGAACGAAGGAGGAATTAGAGCCTCTCCCCAGTTAATGACAACTTCTTGAACTCCTAACATAGATTGAAGTTTGGAAAACTTCACATGTGTAAGAGACTTTGTGAAAATGTCTGCAACTTGATCTTCTATAGATAAAAAGAGCACTTCAATAACTTGATCATGAATGAGCTTTCTGATGAAGTGCATGTGTATCTCGATGTGTTTAATGTGATAATGTTCAATTGTATCTTTTGTAATCTTGATGGCACTCTGATTATCACACTAGAGGGTGGTTGAATGTTGTTGCTGAAATCCAAACTATGAAAGGATCTATCGAATCCACAAGGCTTATTCAATTGCATTAACTATTGCTTAGTACTTAGTTTCTTCTTAATAAATAAAAATAGTCTGTTGTTTCTTACAGGCCCAAGTGACAGGTCCTAAACCAAGGATGAAAAAATAACCTGCAGTAGAATTTCAATCATCAGGGTCACCAAACACATATGAATCAGTGAAACCAAACAATAAAGGAGTTTCCCCTAAGCTATAATGTACCCCAAACTTAATTGTACCCCTAACATACCGAAGTATCATTTTAGTTACTTTCGAAAGAAGCACTGCATGATAAATAGGTTAGTGCTCATACGAGTTATTATCATCAAACAAATTTGTATAAAGTGCATGAAGATATTCAAATTCTGAAGATGGCAGGATTTCTGCAATGAGGAATTCGTCATAAACCAAATTATATTCATGATTTTCTGAAAGGGGGATGATAAATGGTTCACACTCTAAGGTTAAGGGGTCTAATATTTTTTATAAGGATTCCCCCATGCCTGCGTCAGAGTGTTGGTCAAAGATTGTGTACCTCATATCTTTCATGGTCAGATATGAATCTTATGAATGAGATATGGTTTGATTATCCAAATCACTCTCTTCAGAAACAAAGACAAGATATGAAAACCAATCGAATATTTCTTATCCTGAGGGTTCGACACTTTCAGGAAATCTGCATGACTCTTTGAAATAAATCATTCATAGATTCGTTTCCGATCCTGTGGATTTATGTGAGTTCATTAAAGAGTTCATCATAGGAATAATCTTCATGAGAAACAATAAACATTTCCATAAATTGTTTCCAGCTATGAATCAATTTCATTGGTAGCATCCTAAACTAGGATTTAATTCTCCCTTCGAATGTGAGGATGAATAGTCAACATGTTTCATTTTCCCGAAAAATATTAATATTTCGTCGAGTGATGTCAAACTGATTGAGATGCATGAATGCAGAGAGATTCCCTTCACCATTGAATTTGGGGTTTGACAAGAGATTGATTTTCTTGAGATAAATGGCCTCGGTGGGTCTCAGAAGACTCAAAGGGTCATCCAATACATAGGTATGGAGGGGATCCATGGGATGGTTAAAGTTAAGTGAAATGAATCCACATGGGAAGGATTGCCATCTGCCCCTCCCTCTAGCACCAATTATGTTGACGAGTCCAAAATCGCCCCTTGTCAATATGAGGGTTTATCCTTGGTAATAAGTCCCAATTAGACCTCTCACCGTTTGGAATAGGGAACCCATCCGAATTCTGGCCCGACAACCATTGTTGGTTTTATTTTACCAGTTGCGGCTCGGTCCACCGATGAAGATGAGTGATGGATGGTTATCCAAACAGAAGATGTAGATGAAGACTATGTAAATGCAAATCTAATCTATTTCTAATCTATCCTATCCTATCTAGGAGAGAATTATCGTAACATAATGAGTTGTAATGAAATTAAACTATACATAAACCCCAATCATATAGTTGTCATGAAGGTGCATAGTTAGAAACACATGCATACAAGTCTATAACCATAAATGTCCAAGTCATTTTTTTGCATACATTCACAACTCATTCTCTTAGAACATGCAATATAAGAAAGAGTAACAAAACTATAAGAGTAACATAGATTTCATCAGAATGGTCTATAAACAAACATGTCCTTACAGCCCATGTAAACAACATATATTTCATAGTTTGCAATAAAACAACAACACACACAAGTTATTCTTTCTATCAAAAGTTGGCCCTGAGGGCTTCTCCATATCAATAGTTTCAACAATAGTACATGAAAACTTCAAGGAATGACTTCTCAATTTTGATTAACACTGTATTCCCAAAATAATTCAGAAATATGCAATGTTTGAAGAGCCAAAAGCCCCTCCTTTGGGTACAATTCTAGTATTTATTGAAGCTCAACATGACTCTTGACCTTCCACCTACCCTAGTGAGCTTTCATTTCACAACTTTTGTCTTTATTCCCTTTGTAATGATGAGAGGGAAAGACAACAATTACAATTCAAATTTATCTTCTAGTGTTGGTGGGCCATCATAGATTTCGACTATAGTACGCCTCTTCTCCACCATCACGATTGGTTTGGACATTGGAACACCTTGGTCGTCAAGTTTGGAGGTTGATCATCATGGGCTTCAGACCTCCTCTTCAACCATTTGAATTGGTTCCCTTTCCTAATCCTCTTCCACTGCTACAATTGTTTTTATTGTTTCTTTGTCATCCTTGCCTGTAGATCGCGTGTGAGGATGCCGAGTACAACCTCTTCTTAGCGTCAATTACCTGACACCATTTAACATGCAACAAATGAGTGATCTCAAAATAAAACATTCAAATTAAGCATTTGAATCGAAAGAAATGAAACACTAAATAATTGGAATTTCATATGAACTTCCCTAAATCGTATTCCTGGGTCCTATACTCATGGTTGAGGTGTTGTGTTCACCTAGGGTTGTTAACAAGGGGTCAAATATTTGTCTTGAAAAATACAAATAATCGATGAGAAATTTCTGGAATCACATAGATGGGAAATTGTAGATCTGAGAACGACCTTTCCAACGATATAAAGGACGTGTGAAATGGATGTCTGAGTCAAACGTTATGGTTGAAATACGACTGCAAGTTTGGTAGGGTCATGTTCTTGTTTTGGATGACACTTCTTCAATTTTCCGAGTCTCCAAGGACTAGTCTGTTACATGTGTTTTCCCTCGTTGCATGTTTATATCCTTGGAAGGAATAGCAGCAAGTGTAGATGCCTAACCTCTCACTTTGCTAGAAAATGTATCTCGATTCAAACTTGGGACAAAACTAGGGTTTCCCTGAAATTGAAAATAAAACATCATCTGCCTCATCTATTTTTCTTTGCATTATTGGTTTTTGAAATCTCTTTTGACGAACCTTCATCTTACAGTAGTGTCTAGATCATGCAGGATATTGCTTTGTTGGTTGGTGATAATAAGGAGATACAGAGATTTCGTCGGCGGATTCTCTTTCAAATTTCATGTGTTTGACAGAAATGATTAGGTGTGTTTTGAGGGGAACCATTTCAACAGTCATTAGCATCTTCTTGGATATTGGTGATGCTTTTCTAGAAATGTACCTCCATCCTTCTATCATTCCCTTGTCGTTTGGATGAAGAGTGCTTAATGGATTCTTGCGGATTCAAATTTGGAGAGTGACCCTTGTTCTTGGTTGTTCAAAATCACTATTATTGTGAGAAATTGCAGCAACATAGTGTCTCGTGTATGTGGAAATAATCTTGTCCTAGTTATGTCTTCACGCGTACCACTTTCAATGTTTTTAGAATTTCTAAGTCTCCACCTCTTTCTGCAAGTCTCCACATTAAGGCGAACCTCAAATTCATTTCATAGATTGCAAGAAGTCTTTTGTGTAGTGTCAATATCTTTGTACTTTCCAAGGTTTCCAGAAGTAGGGTTATGTACAATGGCAGCACCTCCACATTGATCCTTCGATGTGTTTTGTTTACCAAGAGAGGAATCCTTCTCATATAAAATATTACAATTACTAACCACCTTTGTCAGGGGAAAGAGGCTCAAACTCTAACATATCGTAATCAACGAACTTGCCCATAACATTTTGGCCAGTAGGGAGAGTGACATTGTTAGTGTTATCACTGGTACAATCTTTTGTTAATTTCTTGAACAAAGCCCTATGTAGACAACTCCTTTGAAAGGGTAATGTTTCTTTTGTTTCTGCCGGTGAGACTGTAACTTTTTCTCTCATTGCTCTGTTCACACAAGTTACCAGCCTTGGCTTTGGGTAGATACACTGATGTTTTTCTCATGGGATGGGACTGTGTCAAAACACCTTTTATCTATTTGCAATAACGCCTATGCACTGCAACCAACCAATTCCATCACAACATCTGAATTATATGGTGCATAAACATCTGCAACCTTTTATCCATTTACAAATCGTAATGCCAATGAATCGATTCTCTCCATCGGTGTAAGTTGAATTTTATATCAGCCAATAGGATCAATAATTTCTCCTTCAATGTGATATCTAGAGCATCTACAAGTTCTCTATCTCTGTACAATTCAAATACACCAGAATTTACATAATTTCCAGCCAATGCCCTAAAAAATTATCCTGGAGAACCGAACGCCCTTGTGCTTTTATATATATATATATATATATATATATATATATATATATATATATATATCAACAAGGGTTGGAAAGGATAAAACCCTTGTCCCATATGCTGAAGCTAACTTGCTTATTTCACGAAGAGGAGAATCTCGTTTGGAGGAGAAAAGTTGAATGTCAATCGTTCCAGCAAATTCTGCCACGAATTTTAAGAGAGGAATCAGTACTTATTCATTGCTATTTCATTTCCTTGTAGATACCGCATTAAACCAACTAAAACGCATTTAACTGGGTTAATATAGAACACTACTTCTGGAGTTGACTCTGAGGTTATAAGAACCTGCAAAAAACATGGCAAAAAAAATGATTTTGCAGCCCTAAAATCTCAGATAAACGAGAGTATATCTGTATTTATAAATATACGGTTTAATCCCCCACATATGATTTTCATAAATGCTAAAAAAGATGTGCGATGAAGCTCTTCAGGTGGTCTCAAAGGTGAAAAGTGGAGCTCGCTCTTCATATTAACTGTACTGTAGACCAGACTTCATTATTTCGACCTTGTGAATGCCTTCGGTATACTCTCTATTAACAACGTTTCTTTCATTTCCTCTGATGGGCCTTGGAGTAGTTGTTCTCAACTTCTCTGACGACTTCGGAGTACTTCGTTTCAAGATCTTTGATGAGCTTGGAGTAGTTCTTGTCAACCTTGTCAATTACTTCGGAGGTCTTGGTTGCATATCCTCTCATGACTTCGGAATAGTTTCCTCTAACTCCTCCACAGACATTCGGTAAAGTTCCATTCAATATCTCCGATGAGCTTCGGCAGAATTTTTGTTAAATGTTCTGACGGTCTTGGCAACCTCAATGTTAACTTTGCCCGATGGTTAATTCTTTTTGTGAATATTAAGTTTGAATAGTTTATAAAATAAAATAAAAATCATTCAAAATTAACATATATTAAACTTTAAAATTATTATGAAAACAATAACTTTGCCCGTAGGCTAGAACCATAGTAGACCTATACAGATCTATACCAACATCATTGTCGGAGGATTCAAAAACCGATACCTGATGTCGGATTGGAGTTTCGTCTTTTGCATTGTGAAGCATGATGAGAGGTGCTTCCGGTTTTCTAACTAACTGTGCATTACAAACAGTCCCTCTGTGTAACGAATGATGCGGTTGGTTTGGGTGAGAAACCTTAGATGATTCGTTCTGGAATTTTCGGGTGTCGAATTTCAATTCCGTGAGTTGTGTTGGAATCACAATTGCGGTAATCACTTGATTAGCCTACTTTTGAGAAGAAAATTCATTTTGAAGAACGACAAAAAATTGCATCCAAAGGCATTTTTTAATGAAAGTTTGGGTCCCGCATTCGATGTTGCTTCACACAAATTGATTCGGTAAGTTCATGTGTCATCTATGATGTATAGGGACTTAGTTTATCCATTAATGTTGCAATCATACATCCACAGCATGAAATTATAAATCTGCCAAAACAACCAACTAATGTTCAGAGCATTTAGTACTGTCTAGGAGCTGAAAGGACTAAATTTCTTCTGAGGTGTGTTTCAAAGACAACACAAGACCAACAGGTGTTGTGGTTAACTCGTCTAATACTAGATAGTGCTTTCACAATACAAATTCAGTCATCAAATCAAGAAACAAAAACTAAGCAAGCTATTATGATGTGTGCGATGAAAGCTATTAGTGACACCACAAACTTGATTAGGAGTGTAATATGGAGTAGGTCAGGTACGGTAGGTGACGTTGATTTGATTAGCCACGTTGATTTGATTAGCGTTGGTGAGAGGGAGAAGGTTTTCGTCGATGTGATCGCCGATGATGAGGGATGGACATCCTTCCGCTAACGAAGTAACGACAAGAGAGGGAAACTTTTCAACAAGTAGTGCATCAGTGAAGAAGAGGTGAACCTCGTCGATAAGCAATATGAGGTGTATCGAAAAAAGTAAAAGGAAATTAGTTGGTGAAAGGCATGCGCCTGGCGATGATGATCGTGTGAACATTACCAATGTGTCAGTGTGGATCACACATATTTCACCGGTGAGAAAGACGTGTGTCAATGATGTTTAGCAGATGCGCACTAGTGTGTCATCCAAGTTTGAAGGGAGGTGGCTTATGTATTGGCAAAGAAATCATTGGTGCACCAATGTGGAGGTGGAAGAAAGAATGTGTGCATTGGTATGATATGTGTAAATGCAGGAAGAAGGAACTCGTTGAAGTGTAGATCGTCGGGTAGAAGTGATCAGGAGAGGAACCAAAAATGATTATAAATCGGGAGAGTGTGAGGAAAACTCAGGATTAATCATTTACATGAGAGAGAGAGAGAGAGAGAGAGAGAGAGAGTGAGGGTCCTAGTAGGAAGAATTGGAGGGGGGAGCAATTTCTTGTCTTGGAGAGACATTAAGACAAGAAAATTGGGAGGTTTTTTTGCACACGCAACAAATGGAGACACATTGGGCGAAGCCAAAATATCTTCTAGTCTTTCCTAACTGATAAGAAAAAAATGTAGAGGGTCACAACTCACTTTTAAGATTAGAAATTTTGAAAATAATATGTAATCATTACCTAAAAGATTCTATAGTGATGGGCTCATTGGTGATGCTTGCATGCCAGTTAGCGGAGCTCATCTTCTGTAAATACAGAACGAGTTATGATGAGATTTATTTCCTTAAACTGTGTCGATGATCCAAGTTGGGATCTCCATCGTGGGGCTAATATAGATTTGGGATAATAAATATGTTTCATCAGGTGCCTATATATGTATCTCGTAGGTGTTTCTCCACTGCCCTCGAGTGTTCATAGCCCCAATGGAGTCACCACAGCGTCATGGACCTTGCTCCGCTACCAGTGAGCATCCATAGCCCCGATAGAGATATCTGCATGCCCCCTAGTCTGGTAAAACTTTCATTTCCATACCTTCCCGGTTTATTTAGTGCATGATTAACCTTCGGTGGATGGGGAAAATGGTGGCCTTTTAGACTGATAGGGGATGACTGCCAACTTTTGAGATTTATTTGAATATTTGTTGCACCTGGGTACATAAAGTTATCCATTTTGGTTTTTAGCCTTTATAATTTCACACTTCACCCTTCACATGAGTATATACTTAGTGTGTAGATGGTTCCTATGTTACATAAGATCTTCTCACCAACCAATATGCAAGGATGACCATTCATTAACCACTATGTTTAGTCATGGTTTAACTGTTGTCACAACCTTCCTAGATGGTTCTAATTCATATTCAAACAGAGACCCCTAATTCTACTCATGAGATACGAGAGAGATGCAAATTGATTCGTGCCTTCTTCTAGTGCGAAGGAATTCCCTATAAAAGACAGACGAAGGTGAGAGGATTCTATATCATTAAGTATAATTAGAGATAAAAAGACAAAAGTAATCTAAGAAATGAATTTCTTTGAAGGCAAAAGATGATGATGAAAGAATGGGAAGAGAAGTGTTGAATTGGGAGATTAAATCATCCCAAAACCTCAATGCAACTGAAAAATTAAACCTTGGATGAATGATGATCAACAATATGCAATTAGGGAAGAAAGTGGACTGATAAAGAAATCATAGATTGAGCTTTTCCAGTAGCTTCATTGATATTCATGCATTCCAACTAGCTAGAAGTTTGCAACCTCTTAAAACAACTAATCCATGTGAAAGATTATACATGTATTACTTCATTCAGATGGGTTTTAGTGCTAGACCTAGATGAGAATTAAACATCTCATCATGATTTTTTGAAGACTTCTAGTTTGTTTGCACCCTTTTTCTTCAGTGGGGGAAGGGTTAGCCATAATTCCACTTTGTTGTCCATCAAATTCTTTTGCTTTGGTCTTGTGAATTCTTGATTTCCTCCGCACTTCTCCCATCCCTAGAACTAATGTTATAGAGTGATATGCTTAATTAAACACAGTCACAATGTTTCATGATCGAACCATTTTTTTCGAAGATGTGTGTCTTCATAAAATATTGTTCTTCTTGTCTTTATTGTCTTTCTACGATCAAACTTCGTACGACCTTTCTAAAAATCCTCACCACAATAATCTAAAAACAACGATCAAAATTGGATTGGATGTTTGAGATCAAACCATTAGTATTACCTATTCCAGTTGCTAGGAGACAGAGTAGACTTGAGCTTGAGTGTTGGTTTTTCTGATGGAGTCGCCATTTGTCAAGTATTCCTCAATAGACATTCTTTAAGCATCTTGGGATAACCAACTGCTTAACTCTTAACATCGAAGTAAATGCTACTGAAACAAGGCAATTTTTCAATTTAAACCTCTCAGAGAATTCATGCACATGGTTTCCTCATGACGATGGAGGAAAACCAAGATTAAGCCAAGATTTTAGTTAGAGAAAAACAAAACTCATCAAACGAAAAACAATAAATCTTTGATGAAAAACAACTTAAACTAAAGCACACCTTCAAGAACTGCAAACTAGACTAATCGTAGAGAGTGATCTTTATTGAAGCGACCAATTTTTTTTGAAATCTATGATATTCAAACAAAAACAAAAGCAAACATTTAAGCTATTGTGTTAAAAAAGGAAGTAAAAGAACTATGCTAATCCTTCTCCTAACCTATCCTACATTGGTTGAAACAAGGCTAGGTGTACGCATAGTGTCAATGCAACCAATCAAGTAACTCCAAACCTGCAATCACATGTTCATTAAAGGCCAACTACAGAGAATGGAAGGGATGAAATATTGGAAGGATTGACTCAAGCAAATCTTCTCCCAATAAGTTGAATTTGATGGTGTTGTTGTTCATGGGAAATACGAACATCCAGGATTCCTCCAACTAAGATTCAATTCTGTCATAGAATTTATAATGATCGTTGTATCTCTGTTGGGAGGAATTATAGGGTGAGTGACATACCCGATGAGATTCAAAATTGAAATTTACATTCAATGTACTTTGTGAGAGAGTTTTGAAGTTGGTGGTTTCACCCTTCCTAGGGTTCGAAGTAGGGCGATGAACCCCTATCATAACTATTGGTTGAAATTAGAGTGCTTCATTATCAATGCAAATCTCCCTGGGTTCAAATTTGAGATACTCCACATGTTGGGAGGAGAGATGATAGTTGATTGTTCAAGGCAAACATTGAGCGAAAGATGAATCCAAATATTCTCCCATGACATTAATGAAATCATGTGAAGAGTGTTGGAGCATTGAAATAACATCCAAGGATGATTGATGAATTTTCTCCTGAAGACTAAAAACATTGTATCTTGGATTAAACACAGGCTCAAGAGTGAGATGACATAGATTCTTGGATCGGCTCAATATTTCTTGTATCTTCTATGGTGATGGGTTGTTCGTTTGTTGTAATTTCTTCATGAGGATCTGCAAACTCATTTTGTTCTACATATTTTATATTTTCATGGACTAAAATCTGTGCATCCAAGTTAGAAAATTCATAATGTAAAGGATGAATGAATAATAGGTTGATGTTTACATTCAATTCAAGAATTGAAGAGTAGTCATTGAAAACAGGGTTATTGAGATCAAGTTGTGATTTAGCATGTTCTGGAAATTCAAAGTATGAAGGACTTTCAAAGCGATGCAACCCGGATGAAGTGTCGTTAAGGATGAGTGTTTGATCAATCAAAGTTGGGCACTCTTCTTGTTCTAGTTTATCATAAAAAAAATTATCATTGAAAGAATAATGTGAAAGAAACACTACATGATAAACAAGTTGGTGCTCAAAAGAGTTATTATCATCAAACAAATTTGTATAAAGTCCATGAATATCTTCAGATTCTGAAGATGAAGGGATTTATTCAATGAGGGATCCGTCACAGACCAAATTATATTCATGATTTTCTAAAAGGGGGGCAGCAAATGGTTCACACTATGAGGCTAAGGGGTTTAATACTTCTGATAAGGATTCCCCCATAGCCGCGTCAGAGTGTTGGTCAGAGATTATGTACCTCGTATCTTTCATGGTCAGATATGAATCTTGTGAATGAGATAAATTTTTATCTTCCAAATCACACTCTTCAGAAATAGAGACAAGATATGAAAATATTTATTGGCCTGAGGGTTCAAAACTTTCAAGAAATATGTAGTAAATATGCATGAATTTTCCAAAGAAATCGTTCACGGATTCATTTCCGAACCTATGTATTTATGTGAGTTCATTAAAGAGTTCATCACATGAATAATATTCATGAGTAGAGATAAACATTTCCATAAATTATTTCCAGCTATGAATCGATTTCACTGGTAACATCCTAAATCATAATTTAATTCTCCCTTTGAATGTGAGGATGAATAGTTGACATGTTTCATTATATTGAAAAATATTAAGATTTCGTCGAGTGATGTCAAACTGATTGATATGCGTTAATGAAAAGAGATACCCTTCACCATCAAATTTTGGGTTTGATAAGAGATTGACTATCTTGAGAGAAATGGCCTTGATGGGTCTCGAAAGACTCAAAGGGTCATCCCATACAAAGGTACAGAGGGGAGCCATGGGATGGTTAAAGTTAAGGGAAATGAATCCACATGGGTAGGCTTGTCATCTGCCCCTCCCTCTAGCTCCAATTCTGTTGACGGATCCAAAATCTCCCCTTGTCAACAACCGGGGTTACCCTCGGTAAGAAGTCCCAATTAGACCTCTCACCATTTGGAATAGGGAACCCATTCAGATTCTGGCTTGACAATCATTGTTGGTTTGATTTTATCGGTTGCAGCCCGGTCCACCAATGAAGATGAGTGATGGATGGTTATGCAAACGAAAGATGTAGATGAAGACTATGTAAATGCAATTCTAATTTATTTATAATCTATCATGCCCTAACTAGGAGTGAATTATCGTAACATAATGAGTTGTAATGAAATTAAACTATGCATAAAACCTAATTAAATAGTTGTCATGAAGGCAAACAGTTAGAAACACATGCATACAAGTCTATAACCAGAAAATTTCAAGTCATGTTTCTGCATACATTCAAAACTCATTCGCTTAGGACATGTAATATAAGAAAGAGTAACAAAACTGTAGGAGTAACATAGATTGCATCAGAACAGTCTATAAACAAACATGTCCTTACATCACATGTGAACAACATATATTTCACTTGAAATAATTCATAGCAAAAAAACAACACATGCAAGTTGTTCCTTCTATCCAAAGTTGGCCCCGAGGGCTTCTTCGTATTAATAGTTTCAGCAATAGTACATGAAAACTTCAAAGAATGGCTTCTGAATTTTGGTTAATACCGTATTTCCAAAATAGTTAAAAAAATACAATGTTTGAAGAGCCAAAAGCTCCTTCTTTGGGTACAATTCCAGCATTTATTGAAGCTCAACATGACTCACCTTCCACCTACCCTAGTGACCTTTCATTTCACAACTTTTGTCTTTATTTCCTTTGTAATTATGAGAGGGAAAGACAAGGATTACAATCAAAATTTGTCTTCTAGTCATGGTGGGCCATCATAGATTTTGGCTATAGTACGCCTCTCCTCAACCATCACGACTGGTTTGCACATTGGAACACCTTGGTCGTCAAGTTTGGCGATTGATCATCATGGGGTTCAAACCTCCTCTTCGGCCATTTGAATTGGATTCCCTTTGCTTCTCCTCTGCCACTGCTACTATTGTTATTGTTTATTTGTCATCCTTGGCTATAGATCACGTGCAAGGATGTCGAGTATGACCTCTTCTTAGCTTCAATTAATTGACACCATTTAACATGCAACAAATAAAACATTCAAATTAAGCATTTGAATCCAAATCAATGAAACACTAAGTAATTGGAATTTCATAAAAACTTCCTTGAATTGTATTCCTGGTTCCTCTGCTCGCAGTTGAGGTTTTGTGTTCACCCCGGGCTATTGACAAGGTGTCACATATTTGTATCGAAAAATATAGATAATTATGATAACTTTATCGAATCGCATAGCTGGGAAGTTGTATATCTCAGAACGAACTTTCCAACGGTATAAAGGTTGCACAAAAAGGATGACTGAGTCAAAAGTTCTGGCCGAAATATGATTACCAGTTTGGTAGGGTCATGTTCTTGTTTTGGATGACACTTCTTCTGCAGTTTTCCTAGTTGCCAAGGACTAGTCTATTTCTTTTGTTTTCCCTCGACGCATGTTTATATCCTTAGAAGGAATAGCGGCAAGTGGAGATGCCCAACCTCTCACTTTTCTAGAAAATGTATCTGGATTCAAACTTGGGACAAAACTAGGGTTTCCCCCGAAGTTGAAAAGAAAACATCTTTTGCCCAGTAGTGTCCAGATCCTGAGGATATTTTGCGACCCTTCATCTTACAGTAGTGTCCAGATCCTGAGGATATTTCTTTGTTGGTTGGTGATAATTAAGAGATACAAAGATTGAAAAGAAAACATCTTTTGCCCAGTAGTGTCCAGATCCTGAGGATATTTTGCGACCCTTCATCTTACAGTAGTGTCCAGATCCTGAGGATATTTCTTTGTTGGTTGTGATAATTAAGAGATACAAAGATTTCGTCGGCAGATTCTCTTTCAAATTTCATGTGTTTGACAGAAATGATTAGGTGTGTTTCGGGGGGAACCATTTCAACAGTCATCGACATCTTCTTGGATCCTGGTGATGCTTTCCGAGAAATGTACCTCCATCCTTTTATCATTCCCTTGTAGTTTGGATGAAGAGTATTGAATGGATTCTTGCGGATTCAAATTTGGAGAGCGACCCTTGTTCTCAGCTAGTTCAAAATAACTATTATTGTGAGAAATTGCAGCAACATAGTGTCTCATGTATGTGGAAGTAATCTTGTCCCGGTTACTATCTTCATAACTACCGCTTTCGAGGTTTTCAGAAGTTCCAAGTCTCTGCCTCGTTATGCAATCAAATAGCGAAGGAGAAGGTTCTTCCACATTAAGGTGAACCTCAAATTCATTTCCTAGATTGCAAGAAATCTTGTTTGTAGTGGTAATATCTTTGTACTTTCCAAGGTTT
This sequence comes from Picea engelmannii, assembly GCA_009831015.1. NCBI lineage: Eukaryota > Viridiplantae > Streptophyta > Pinopsida > Pinales > Pinaceae > Picea > Picea engelmannii. Next base: position 11,353 of record ML837005.1, on the reverse strand, counting down.
CCAGAAGTAGGGTTATGTACAATGGCAACGCCTCCACATTTATCCTTAGATGTGTTACCTCCACATTGATCCTTCGATGTGTTTTGTTTACCAAGAGAGGAATCCTTCTCACATAAAATATTACAATTACTAACCACCTTTGTCAGGGGAAAGAGGCTCAAAATCTAACATATCGTAATCATCGAACTTTCCCATAACCTTTTGGCCAGGAGGGAGAGTGACATTGATAGTATAGCCAACTCATTTGCAAGGGAAACATTTTTTTTATTTCTGTCAGTAAGACGGTAACTATTGCCCTCATTGCTCTGGTCACCCAAGTTTCCATCCTTGGCTTTGGGTAGATACGATGTTTTTTCTCATGGGATGGGTTTGTATCAAAACACCTTTTATCTATTTGCAATAACGCTTGTTTGAAGGTCGATCTCTGCTGGCGAATGGCATGATGTCATGAAAAGGTATCTACTCGGAACATTTACAAAAATATGATGGAACTCCCCACTCAAAGGTTTGCAGGTTTGCTAAAGTCAGTGAAGTGTAGTCACAAGTTTCGAGGGTGAGATATGGCCAGAACCCTCTTAGATCGATCCTTTGCTAACAGAAATTCTAGAGTCATTTCCATGGCTGCTTGTGGAATTATTTGAAAGTCAAATGTAGGCGGGTTTAGGGAAGTGTTTGGGTCGTTTTAAAATCTTTAATAGCCGCATGCCATAGTCCTTACCACCATATCTTTGGTTAAATCAACAAAACCTTTTGTCTTGTTGTAAATACAAGTGTTTTGGGATGCACATACTTCTTGCCTTGTTGCAATTATGTGGAGTTGAGATGATTGCACCATATAGTCTATACGTGTGGGATTGATTATTTCCTTTGTATTTATTATATGGAGCATAAACATTTGCACCCCTTTATCTATTTACGAGTTGTAATGCCGATGAATCGCTTCTCTCCATCGGTGTACGCTGAATTTTTTATCATCCAACATAATCAATAATTATGTAGAAAGGCCTAAACCTATTGACAATGGGCAGATTTAATAGGGGTTTAGTGTTTAATAGATTTTCTATGGACAGGATTAAATATGGCTGGAATATTCTTAGTAGTCACACAAAATAAATGGCTGTGATTTCAATCATTAACTTCCTAGCTATTATAAAGGCATCCATTTATGTGTTTACTTTTTTACATTTATCTAATCATATTTAAAAATTACTTTGATAGCTAACTGATTGCCACCTAAGTGATTAACAGAAATTAGAATATTCACACCAGATAAATGAAGCTCAACCGTTTATTTGTTAATCAATAATAAAATTTAATATATTCTTTTAAGAATTCTTTTCATCTTATCAACCTTTCGGCTTTGATCAACCACAATTATGTAACTGTGCTAATTTCACATTCAGTATGATATCTAGAGCATCTGCAATAGATCTATCTCTTTACAATTCAAATACACCATAGTTTACATAATTTACAGCCAATGCCCTAAAATATTATCCAGGAGAACAAAACGCCCTTGTGTTTATATATATATA
>ML837004.1:71028-83988 GCA_009831015.1 Picea engelmannii | reverse complement strand
TTAATCTTTTTAGCCAATTTTGTATAGTTTTGGCCCTTTTGATGTGCTGTGGAGTTAATCCTTGTGCCATGGATGATGGTTTTTCTGTGTTGATGATGTTGAGTTCTTGTCGCCCTGTGCGGACGAAATTTCAGTGATAACACTCGCTTGCAGCTGCTAAATTTGATGCCTCTCGTGAGCTTTGATTTGATCGAAATCCTGGTTCATATTATTTTTTACACTCTGTTCCACAATATTTACTTGGTTATGAAACTGTCTCACTAACAGATTCTTTTGTTTTAGTTGTTCCGCTAGATTCCCTACTGAACATTGATTTTCCATGGAAAAAGCACCCAGTGAGCATGCCATTTCCATGGCAAAGTCTACCTCATCTAAGGCTTGTCCATCATACAACACTCTGTTTCTTTTGACAATGACACCCTCTCTTTGGTGCATTTTCGTTTTAACTATAGCCCTCCTCTTCTTACTGAAAAAAAAGTCGAAAGGGGGCATTTCTTCAACCGAAATAGGAGTAATATGTTCTATAAATATGACTTTGGCATTTGGGTTCCCCTAACTAGACTGTAAAGGTGATACCAAATTAATAGGGCTACCTATATCGGTGGATGCCTATTGCCCTGTTGTGTTAGTAGTCAATCTATCTGGTGTGGATGAGGGTGTCTCCTGACCCTTTTTTAACAAAGATTCAATTTGAGATTTAGTTTGATTACCAGGTGAATTTGGTGATGTGGTGTTTTCTTTCTGTGTCAAAACATCAGTTTTCTACAAACTCTTTTGAGTGTATTGTCCACTGGAACTTCATGTTTCTAAATCTCGAGTCTCAACTTCTTGTGTAGACAAAAGTGTCTGGGTTTCTCCCTGCAAGACTTTAGGTAAACTATTTCTTATGTGTCTTTGGAAACTGTAGAACTCAACTAATTTATCTGAAGCCAAAGTTTGGACTCGGCTCAACACCTCCTGGTATGACCTTACTCCCTGGAATATTTCATCTTGTGGGGAATCTTCATGCTCGTATATTTTTAGATTGTATAGAGATAGGTGGTTTGACACAATCTTGTGATGATCATGCTTTGTGAATTCAATATCTACCAGCTTAATGTATTCTAGGGCTGCGGCCTCCACTTTTGAGTGGCCAAAATCAAACAATGAGAACATACCAATTTGTAAAGGGAAGGTCAACCGTACCTTTTTCTACGCCACTTTTAATTCCTTTTTGATTCCTACAACTACAGTTTGATAGGATATCTCTTAGCACACTAGCAGATCTAATAGAAAATTTGGTAAAGCATGTGGTGGAAATGAACACCCAAAATGATAATGTAGGAGAAATTCTCCTCAATGTACCAGTACACTACTTTCCCCAGGTTGGTCATGATCTTGTCTGAAAGCCTAGGAGGTGAGAAACCGTAGAGAGAAACATGCATGTGAACCACCACATAGTTTCATATTTTGTAGAAGAAATCTTTTGCTTTATCCTCCCATAGCTTGGAATGATATAAATATATGGGCTCAACGTTGGTCAGAGTCCAGCTCTAGCTCATTAAAGGAAAAAATGTCATAAAACAAATGGCATCCATAATGTACATCGACATGTAGAAAGGGTCAATCTTACCTTTGGATTTTAACGACTAATATTCAGTGATTTCCTTGGCCAAACTGTTCGATAATATCTTGGCCCAATTGAAAGAAAAACCTTCTGCAAATTCATGCATGATTGGTACCCATGATAACTGGAAGTGAGCAAAGGTTTCTTTCCCAAAAAGTCTGCATAGCATCATGGATACATACATCATATGGGCATCTAATGACACAGTGGAATATACGCCATGGGTTTCTGCTCTGAACTTCTCAGGGCGTGCCCACCAATTCTTGATTAAGTCAGGGTAATTATTTCCACCTTGTGTGCACTCTTTTTCATCTAACTCTATTAATAAAGAGGCATTGTAACTGTATTTCAAAGTCAGAGATAATTTGTACATCACCTGTATATGTTCTGGTCGAAAATACCCAATGAAAAATTTCTGTGAATTGTGGATGCTCATGGTTGAGATGTCAACGTTCTCCAGGGCCCAACCTATCATGTCGTTATACAGCATGAGTCTTGGATGGATGGTTATTTTATGCAACTCTGGTTGAGCTATGTATTTGAGCTTTGTCGCCTCAGTTTCGGTCAGCTCATAGATCAACTCTTCTGGACAGTTAATTAGCTCGTATTGTAGGATATCAAACACTTGCATCCAGGTTTTCATGGTATCTACATCTCTTGGCGATGTGTCCGAGAGGACATCTGTATTCTGGCTTATGATTTCATAAGCCACTTTATCCACTTTTTGTAGATCCATGGTAGTAGTAAGCTCGGAACTGTGCTACCTGTTACAAGGAAACACATAAACTCCTTAGTATGTTAAAGCTTGTTGTTCTGTGAAAATGCAAATGGGATTCAAACTTCAATATCTTTTTCACCTCAAGTGTATCAATTTACAAATACCTTTACTAACAATGTATTTGTTATCTTTAATGAAAAATCTAGGTGGTGATCTACGATCTTATTTGAAATCATTGTCGTTGAGCTGTAATTAACTCCATTAAGATTTGGGGGTTCGCAACCGAGATCTTGGATAAATAATATTTGAAACTTTCCAAAATTCTGTTTTAGCGAAAAGATAATTGTGAGATAATCTTGTTTAACCCATTAATTAACTGTGTTTATTGTTAAGTGCTTTTCGGGTTTTAGGACTTCAGGATTTTGATAGTAACTTGAGATAAGATTCCCAAAACTTGAAATCACGAAGGGATTAATCATTATCTAATTGTCTTTAATATTTAATTAACCCTGATAATTAGTGTTTATGGTATTTCGGGAGTTCGGACTTCGTGAATCTAGAGTGTGATGAATGGTGAATATCTGAACTTCATATACGTGAAGCTTACTATTTAACTTTTAACTGGGATATATCTTTTAGTTATTTGCGGTTTCGTGCATCAACAAATTAACTTTATTACCTTTTCAATAGGCCATTACCCATAATGATGTGTCGAAGCCTATTCGGGGTATGTGTGTATTGGGACTAGGCTCGTTAGAACTCTTTTCAGACATCGGGACATTGGAGTTACTACATGGTGAAATGATCGAAGCGTGAAACTCTGAAGCAGTCTCTAGAGACTTGACCTTTTTAACAATCAAGCGGCTCCAAAAAGAAAAAAAAATCGGGGAAAATGGGGGTCGTTCGATCGATAAGGAAACTGGATCGACGGTGGACCTTGTACATGCCTTAAGGATTAAAAATTTAGAAGTGTTTCAAGAGATGGGGAATGAATTTCTTTCTTGGTTAATGGACACAGTTTAAGTATATATTAGTAGCCTGTAACTTAGGAGGAATTTGTTCAAAATGTATTACAACAATATGAAATGGAGGTGGTAAGTAGGGAGGATATCCAACCTAATGCAACCTCAATTGATCATTTTTAGGCTCCTATGTTGCAAAAAGACATATTTCCAAATCAGATCTAGCAATATTATCTTCTTCTTTGCAACATCAAATCAAAGATGTTAGATTGGATATATTTTATTTTTCATCTATTATCAACAATTAATTTCCAACATTAGTATTTAGCCTTCATCTTCAAGGTGATCAACATTCATCCTTGGTTTAATTCTTATAATAAATCAAGATAAAATATTTTTCAAAGCTCCATTTCCAATTTTAACCATGCGAACATTAGTATAATCCTGATAAAAATTTGATGTTTAAGGCTCCTCTATTCTTATGAATTATCAAGATGAACACTTCATCGTTCCAATATTGTGTTTTATAGATGATCAACCTCATATTTATCCAACAGTAGCTTCAACAGTTGTGTTCCTATCATTTTCATAAGTTATAGTTGTTCCTATAACTGCCAAGCATCTTGTAACCATTATTTTCAACAGTGACATGATCTCTATAGCAATTATTGGATGTACTGTAACAATGTTTTCAAGTTTGCTTCATAGTCCAAGTTTTTTTGGTGGTAATTAGATATACATTTATAGATCAGAGCTCCCCAATCAACTCTAGTCTCTTATTTCCATCACTGAGTTTGTCTTCATCAACAAAATCAATCACTTTGCTTTAGATTCAACTTCAACAATCATCCTCAATTTTTTTCATTCTCAACAACCACATTCCATTCTTCTTTGGTATGGCTCAATACATATAATTCTCATGTTCAATTCTCTCTCATAATCACATTTATCAAGTCTCAAGATATATTATTTCATGGGTGCCAATCTCCACTACTACTAAGGTAACTTGAGGTAATAAGCAATTTTAAATTCTTTGGTTTATTAAAATCATCGAAGTTATAGTGACAACAAAATCTAATCTTGATTCCTATATTTATAATTCTATAATACATTTTGTTAGAAAAATAGGACCACGGAGAAATAAAATAAAACAAATGTGGAAACAAAACATAGAAGATACACAATACAAGAGATACACGTATTTACGTGGTTCACCCAGTGTGGGCTATGTCCACCAAAAAAATTGCCAAGTCCTTCCTTTATTATTATCCAACAAATGAAGGGATACAACCTATAGCAAAACCTGTTGTAACTTCCTCTTCTTTCTCTCACAGTCTCCTCTCTCAGAATACAATACTTGCCATAATCCATAGACGCAATACATTTCCCTCATAATAGAGGCTTGCCTTCTAGGGAAAGAATCCCTAACATAATTTCTACCATTAGATTTGTGACCTTATAGTGAATGGTCCAAATTTACAATGAAATTACAATATACATTTACAAGGCAATTTTTCCTTCGGGGGCTTCACCCCCGAACCCCCATTGGGGGATGCTGCCCCCGAACCCCCGCCGAGGGCTTGCTTTCTCCCAAACCCCCCAGTCAGGGGGATAGGCCCCCTGGACCCCGCAGAGGGGGTACCCCCCCTCTGTACTTCCCCGTGTGGAAGAGTGTACATACTTTTGGGGTGTAAAGTCTTCATGGGGTATAAACACGAATGCAAGGACCTCTGAATCAGGAACATAATCAGTATCCACAACCAACACATTTCCTATGACAAATTCCTACTCATATTTCCTAAAATGTATTCCCTAACTATACCCCCTTTCTTCGCCACCTTTTAGAATGATATGAACCTACCATTCAATTCCATTATTAATTCCATGACATGACATTATTTCCAATGATATTTTGAATCACATTACTATGAAATCATTTTTGTTTGTGGTTGTTATAATGCATGGATATCAAGATTTGGATTTGACCACTCATTATCATAATCAAATTATTTCGAATAACTTACAAGATTTGAAATAAGGAATGAACCTAAAATCCATTCAAGCCTTACCTTACCATTTCCTCGCCTTCATGTTCCATTCATTCGTTGATTGTGTCAATTTCTTAAAATTAGAGTGTCCAACATAGCGATCCATATGGCGACCCTGGTGCCATGGGGAAGCAGAGTGTTGTCTGAAAAGAACCCTCTTCAATGGAGGAATTGGAAGGATCCCTGGAATTCAATGCAATAAAGTCTATATTCCAAGCCCCAGGGTGATATCAGATATTAAAGAATGTAAAGGCCATAATGATTGGGTTACTCAGGCATTCACAGAAGGGTTCAATGGAAGAGTGGTGTGATTTGGATACTTAGTTATGGAAGCATCTAATATTTCAGTGGCCCAAGCCATTGGCCTCCCTCAGACATGGGGAAAATGGTTCAAGAATAAACATATTGAGCAAGGTGTCTGGTCTTGTTTCCTATGTTCAACTAAGTAGAGCCCTAATTGGGCCAGGGGCATACCCAGAGCATGGATTAAGGAAGAGTGGTAAAATCTGCTCTTCATGTTGCAGAAATACATCACATGTGAGGGAAGGTATGGAATCAAATTCCTATACCAAATTCAATTGCTCTTACATTTTGAGGCCGATGATCAGGTCAATTTTCCTTTTTACTTGTGGAGAAGTCTTGACAAAATGTCTAACATATACAAAGAAACCCTAAGAATGTCATCCATATTTAATATCACCATGGATTTGTTAATCTATTAATTATGGAGGAGCTTCGAAAGAGAAATGACACCTAGGATGCATTCTTACAACGCAATGGGTTTGATAGTATATTTGTTCCTAATATTAAAGTGCATCATGAGTAGAATGTTGTTACTATTAACGAACATAGAGATCAATGTGTATAACTAAACTCTCCCATACTTAAGGGTTTCACTATTATTGTATAGAACCCTAAGAATAAATAATTAAGAAGAGGTTAGGAACATGTAATCCCAACTACATTTTCTATTCCTCGACGAGCCATGAGAAGAATGGATAAACAAATGCCTATAGAATAGAGTGAAAAAACCCCATTTCCAACTGCTCCATGTCATGCTAAAAGTGCCTCCAACCAGAAGAAAATAACCACAGAATGTAGTGATAATAAATAGAGGGGTATATAGAAGCCTTTGGAACTAGGACAAGGAGATATAGAACTCGGTTCTCTGAACCTAAGACCTATACATATCATTAGCTTGAATCCATTGGACTTTCTACACCAACATTCAAAACTTTTGATTGTGATCCAGGGCATTATGAATTGGCTAAGAAAGAAACATCTTCAAATTTTCCTAATAACTCAGATTCCTTGAAATTAAAGAAGATAACTAGAAAAATTAAAGGTTAAGAGAAAACCTTAGGGAGTTCCAAGTCCTAGATAAATATGTTAAAAGTGAAAATGTTGTTTTGAAGAAACATAGTGCTCAACTATAGGAAGATAATGCAAAATTGACATTAGAAAATAAGAAGTTACTTTATCTTTCCAAGAAATGGTATAAAAAAACTTAGTTTTTACCATTACATAATAAGACATTGGGAAGGAAACTCAATGCAAAACAAAAGAAGAAGGGTTCCAATATAAAGATATTGATCAATGTTGCCACCTATTCCTGATACAGTGAAGTTTGATCAATTTTGGTCAATTTTGGAAATATTTTTGCAAAGGACATTAGCTATATACTTTGTTTGCATGAGGACATGCAAGGTCTCAAGTGTGGGTGGGATGTTAGGCCTCCACTTTAATACCCTTTCAGCATTAGAAGACTCATTTTTGACCATTTTATCCCATCTTTTCACCTCTTCACATCTCATTTCAAGATTAAGAGGTAATTAGTTGTTAATATTAACCACTCTCCAATGATTTTGATGAATTAAAAGGATTAAAATTTACTTTTGAATAATGAAGATTTTTCTAGCTGAGATCTGGTAACTCCTATGCAGATATCATAACCACTCTTGTTGATCAACATATTGATGTGCTCACAATCAGACATACACCACATGGGTTTTTCTTTTGGCATCCTCAAGATGGTTTGTTGTTTAGTTCAATGCCAGGGTGGATGAGGAGGATGCTATCCTATGGTCAAAACTGCAATCAAACTCGAAAAAATAGGGCAGTCAGTAAGAGACGCGATTTTGGCTCAATGATGAACGATATTCTCATGCATTTCATGTCATGAGAATACCATGAGTTACGATTTGTGTTCTATCTTTACCAGGGGTTAACCAATTGTGTAAAACCATGTAAATTCATATATTCATTTTCCAATTATTTTTTATGATCGTGTTATCAAATCCACAAGGCATGGGAATCATTGTGAGTCTACCCATGCTCTTCTCTTGTTTAAATATTTGTCTGGACCACAGAGCGAGAGTAAGGATAATCTTTTCAATAGAGAACTAGAATTGATGGCTACAATTATGAACTTGTGATTTCATTAATATAATTCTTATGGACTTGATGTTCTGAGCAGATTTGTGGTGTATAATCAGTTTGTAGTTTGTTAGGGTCCTATAATTATAGGAGGTCTGATGATTCAGATATCATTTGTGGGTCTCATGATGAAGTTCTTGGCTTGCTAGTCTCTCAGTTGTTTCCTTTTTCCCCTCCATCCATTTCGCTCGATCCTCCATCACCCTGCCCGATCCTTCGTCACCTGCTGCATAATTCATCCACCTATGCTCCTTGTCCTTTTGTCCCTCGGCCACATCTCGCCCATCACTCATCCTTGCACGAATAAACAAAATTAGGATAATAAACCAATAATTAGATTAATTAATAGTGTTAACGTTAATTGAATTAGTGTAATTAGACTACTAAACTAGGTTAGTCTTGTTAATAATTAATTAATAATTAAGTTAGTTGTTTATTAATCAAACATAGAATCAAAAATTAAATAAAAACAATAAAACAAATAAAAAATACATAAAAATTAAAAAAAATTAAAAAATAAAACAATATATAAAAATAAAAATTTATATAATTTAAATAAATTAAAACAAAACAAAAATTAAAAACAAAATAAATAAAACATGCATTAAATAAAACAAACGTAATATAAAAAAAAACATATATTAAAAAAATGAAACATAAAACAAAATACAATATAACAAAACGAATTAACAAAAAAAAAATNATATAATTAAAAAAAAAAAACAGTTACACTATCCTAAGTCTACTACCCAACACTCACGCATGCATTCCCGTACAACTCGGACCCCCCCTCCCTCACGTCCCATCAACTCCAGGGGGTTCTGAGTTGGTGGTATTGGGAGGCATAGGTTTCACCTCTTGGTAAAATTGGATGCCCCCTCCCAATACCACTTACCACCCTAGGGGTCCAACCAAAACCACTCTGCCCTCCAAAACCGCCCTTCCGAAAAGTGAAAAAATCATGTTTTTTCCAGTCTGATCAGGATTTTTCCGAGGATGATTTCGGGAAAAAGGAGACGTATTTTCAAAAACAGAGAGAGGTTTTTGTTCCTAACGGGATGAAGAACAAAAACCTATTTCATATTTCGCACAGGTGCCACCAGTTGAGAGAATCGAAGCCATTTCTGAGCCCATTTTTTCAGGTTTTTGATTTTTTTTGTTTCAGTCCCGATTTTGCGGGAGCTATTTCGGCGCGCTGGAGACGAAATTGGAGAAACCGAAAGATTTTTTTTCTCTAGGAAAACTCATATACAATAACATCCTTCATATTTTTCACAGGTGTCTCCATTGAAGAGAAACATATTTATGATTTGACCCATTTTTTGCAGCAGTTCGACCCGTCTTTCATGGTGGACAATTCAAGATTTTTAACAATTTTATTTCTATTTTTGGTCGAGGTGGTCGAATTCGACCTCCTGATCCTGGGGAGAGTCTGTTCTATATATTTTAATAGAGAATGGGGGATTTTTTTTGGTTGATTCTTGCACCGAGGAAAGCTATTCTCTGTAATATTTTTCTGATTCACCAGGAATACAAAGGGACTTTTTCACGGGATTCCCGCGTGTTAACGATTGGTGAAGTTTTTTTCCTTCATTGAATGTGATTCTACTCAATCATCATTATGTTTCTCTCTTTCTAATTTTCAAAAGGATATTTAACACGGAATTTATCGCTGATACTCTGTGCAGTGCTTTTGAAAATCTAAATGTTTTCCTTTGATATTACAATAAAGAAATTCTTAAATGTTTTTTGTTGTAATTGATTATCTCGTCTATTCCTGCTCCTGCTCTACATCATTTTATTTTTAAACGATCCAACATCTGCATTTCCTTGCCCTGTGAAAATACCTTATAGACCTGTGTTTAATCTCAAACTTGACACAGACCCCATAGCCCAATGGGATTCTAAATCAGTCCTTCAGCCAAACACCTCAAATCTAAAACAAATTATGCACCCATTAGCTAGCCTAATATCTTATTCCAACAAATTTGTATTAGAAAGAGAGATCCCTCTCTGAGTCTTGGAGGGCTAGATCCTTGACTCAAAGCATTTTTGTGGTTACCCCTGCCGATTTCCTCCTCAGCCTGGGAAATTACAGGGTGATAACATAGTGGTGTAAGTTTCTTGTAGTGTGAGCCAATTGGGTAGGCCCTTCAATCTGGCCAACACTTCAATTAGTTTTATTTAATTAGAGGGGATAAGTATATTTCATTTTCTATTTTTATTTCTTAGTTCAATAATTAGTTTATGTTGTGCTCATAGTTATGTAATTCTTGACTTTATAGAATTTATATCTCCATTTTCATTACTTAGATTAAATTCTAAATATCGTTGTAATCCTTTCTTTATCAATAATTTACATGCATTTTCTTATATCTACGTGTAATTTCCTATAGAGAATACTTTTTATTGAATATTGAGGATGAGATTTACTTCACATTCCATTACAAAAGCATTTGGAATTTAACAACGAATCAACAACTATAATTTATGCTTATTAAAGTATTTATGTAACCAAAAATCCAATGATTAAACATCTATGTAGTGCTACCAGTTTATTTGTAACACCCATTTTTTCCCCAGCTTGTAAATATAATTATGTTATTTCCAAGAGACTATGGAAAAATATTTTATGTATGAACCTTTGAAAGGAATGTGCTGGAAATATTGATGTTTTTAATATAAGATGGAAACTGTTGATTAAATTTTGAAGGGGTTGCAAATACAGACAATGATGCATAAGAGGGAATGGTGAGGGGAGCCAATGAGGGATGAGATAACCCCTGCTAGATCAATATTGTGTTGGTTTATAAATGCATAGACCCAAAATAGTCCCCTATCCCTGAGAAGTTAATTATCAGTCAAGGTGGTAGTTGGGAGGTCCAACTCAAGAGTCAAGGAAGGGATGGGCAGGGTACTCCATCTGGAAAATTCTTGACTTGACCCACAAAATATTTCCATGGGAGGAAAGAAAAGAAGGAAAGTCATGGATAGAAGGGACATGAGGGAGAAAAGGGTCTAGAGACCCTTGTATGGAAATGAAGGAAAATTTTGGGTAGTTTTACTGAGTAGAGGGAGAGATCCCTCTCGTGGCATCACACTCTGGATTGGGGTGGCAAGTTGTGAAAGCATAGGAGAAATTGTGCCTATGGTTGGGTGGAGAGTGATGCATCCTTCAACAATTACCAACAAAAACTTCCTAAATTTTAGATACATTTTCAGTGTATTGTGTTATCATAACAAGCTCCTGTAATATTTAGGAATTAATAAGTTATTTATTTGCATAGTTGAATGTACCCTAATTGTTAGACTGGATGGAAGATATGAGATTAAAGTAGGAAATATGCATTCATATGCATAAAAAACTAATGGATCTACTTGTTTTAATTTGGGAGGGAAGTTGTTAGGGATTTTGTTTCTTATAGTGCAAATCATCACATAGCCTAGTTCTCTGATAGTATTTATTTTTCCTCAGGTCCCTTGACCCGACCTAATTTTCCCTTTAGATTGCAGGGTACTTAACTCTAGCACTTCCTTAATTAGCGCAAACCACCCCGTTGAATATTTTGGGGTTGAATCATGTTCAGGAGAAGTAGTATCTCTCTCTATGTTGAATAGAGTCTGTGAGACTCAATGACAATTGATTTCATGGCGAGAGTCAATATCAACCATCCAAATATGGGATGGTTACCCATCAAGGTTATTTTTCATTCAGCGTGAAAGTGGTTTCCATTGGATTCGAGAATAGTTGAATTCCAACTGTTGATATGTATTGTAAGCAAGAATAGGAGGCACTAGAGCACCAGACCCCGAAATGTTTCTAAGTACAAACCCCTTCAGGAGTCCTGAAACGACGATGCCTAGGGACTAGGGTTCCATCCCTTGGCTCCATGCCTTGTTACATAAGCCCAAGGAAGAGAGAGAGAGAGTAACATCACAGTGATGTAGTGGGCCAACTTGGATGCCACGGTGTCATGGGGTTGAAACCTGTCTGCGTCTGATTACAAATGCATAGAGTGTGGGCCTTGAAATGATTAGTCCCTCTACATCGACGTATTTGAATTTTCGATCATGAGATCTATCGGGAAAGAGATCTCAAGCATTGAAATTCCTTAGTAAATCCTAGGATTCATAACCCCGAGGATTAATGTGGTAATCTATCTCGTAAATTATGAGATTAACCAAATTAACCCTTTCATAATCCCTGGAATTCAGGCCTCAAAAGTTTTCATGATTTCAGTTCATTGAGAAAGCCCCAATGTCTGCCACCCGATGGAGACATGTCATGCTAACAATAATCCATGTGTCATGAAGTGGTTTGTCTACATGGTGTCCAGTAGCTGGTCCACATGTCATGTGAGGGTGGTGCCAAATGTCTTGTCGATTTGGAAAGTTTAAGTAGATATCCATGTGAAAAATGTGTGCCATGTGTCGAATGGTATGTTCTGATAGAATATAGAGGATGGTGTGCTCATTTTACCATTGACGATACCTTCGTCACCCAACCATAGGCCAAAGCCTCCCTCCGAGCACCTTAACCTTGACTGAGAATTCCTCTGGAAGCAAACCCTAGGCTAGATAGCCAAACAAAGAGTAGCGCATCAATCCCCAAGGATAGCGCATCACAAAAAGCTGATCAGATAGTCCAAACCCTAGCCAAGAGATATTCAAGCCAATACTGAGAACTAGCTGATGTTGCAGTTGCACCTGCAACCCTTCTCCAAACCTGTGCACCAAACTGCAAATGCAGTGCGCACCAACTGGGAAACTGCAATTTTGAGATGCTGCAAATGAGAACTGGCGCTCTGTATTTATAGTAATCCAGCCAGTTTTGTTGGGGCCGACTTCTCCTTCTGGGTATGTGTCTGTTCAGTATATTATTATTATTTCTGGCCGATTTCTTCTCTTGGAGGTTAATAGCCTAATATAAATTATCTTCTTGAGCCGACAAGGCTTCTAGGGTTATTAGCCAACTCATTAGGGTTTCTCTTGCTTCCCGAAGTCTTCTATTCTCATCAGGTTCACACGTGGGGGTAAATACCTCCTATAGCTACCATAATATTAACACTCCCTCCTAGCTAGAGAGGTATTTACAGGTAATGGACTTGAGCACAAAACATACCATTTACCCAGTAGCATCAATATAGTCATCTAGACTATTTCATGACTAGATCATGAGCATCACCATCA
>ML837004.1:60535-70689 GCA_009831015.1 Picea engelmannii | reverse complement strand
CTCCCTCCTAGCTAGAGAGGTATTTACAGGTAATGGACTTGAGCACAAAACATACCATTTACCCAGTAGCATCAATATAGTCATCTAGACTATTTCATGACTAGATCATGAGCATCACCATCACCATCAGTTGCATCATCTCTAGAAACCATACTTCATCTGAGTAATTAGATATGATGTTGGATAAGTCACTCTCACCATGGAGTGATACAAGAGGAGTAAAAGGCTCTGAACTGTTTTCCGTCTGGAAAATATATGTTCATCATTCATCTGAATGATCATTATCTCCAATAAATTGCTGATAGTCTTCAAGGTAATTAGAACAAGGATAGAACACACCTGTGTCTATTCATAGTAGTACATAACTACAATCCAGTGGTTTACTACCACATCAAGTAACACACAAGTACTTGATCAAGAACGTATGGTTGCAAACAGTGAAACATATTCACCATAGTAGTCCTCATCTACTGTCATACAATCTTCATAACAAACATCTGAGAGCATCCTGCATAGAAACAATGTTATGATAAAAAATGAATAATCTGGGCCAATTTTTCACTCACGACTGTGTGATCTGAAAGAATGTTTGCCCTCAGTATAGAATATCAACAATGATCATCTAGGCCAATATTTCACTCACGTCTGTGAGATCTGAAAGAATGTATGCCCTCAATATAGAATATCAACAATGGGCTATCTGCCCCATTCTTCTCAACTAAGGAAGAAGGATTATTTCTGATTTTTGAGCCTGGACCATTTCTCACCCTGGGCCATTCCTCCAACACTAAACAAAGTGTAACCTGGAGAGAATGAGTCTGCCCTTGAGAAATGTTTGGACCATTCCTTACCCTGGGCCATTCCTCCGACACTAAACAAAGTGTAACCTGGAGGGAATGAGTCTGCCCTAAGGAATGACCATCCTGGACTATTCCCCACCCTGGGCCATTTTTATGACACTAAAAAAAGTGTAACTTGGAGAGAATGAGTCTTCCCTCGAGGAATAACTGTCCCTGATTGCTGAGCCTGGACTATTCCCCACCCCGGGCCATTCCTCTGACACTAAACAAAGTGTAACCTGGAGAGAATGATTCTACCCTCGAGGAATAACTGTCTGGACCATTCCCCACCCTGGGCCATTCCTCCGACACTAAACAAAGTGTAACCTAGAGAGAATGAGTCTTCCCTCGAGGAATGTCTATCCTGCATCAACCTCCAAAACGGACGATTCTTCGAAATTGTTCACAACTGTGAACTTCGAAAGAATGACTGCCCAATGAGGAAGACCATTCTACTTGATCACTACTCAGAGTGACTGCCAATAAGAATGACTGTCCTAGACCACTCCCCATAATGGGAAGTCGTTTTCTATGATACATCAACAATCAGTCTGCTTCCCATGTTAACTACAATGGGAAGCCAATGTCAGAAATCTCAATCCACTTTCCGAATAGGAGAGCATCTGTCCAATCTGGACTATTTTTCAATTACAAAGATAAATGATATTTTCAATGCTCCCTCCCAATTGGAGAGTTATTTCAAAAAATAAATGTTTACGTACCTTCTTCTAGTTTGAAGAGTGTTCCCTTCCATCTAAGAAAGTTATTTTCACGAGATCTAGCTTAAATATGCAAGTTCTTTCATCTTGAATAGAGGATTTACCAAAATGTATGCTTATCTGCTCATCTGTGGAGATATGTATTTTGAGAAATCATTTTCTCCCTTCTGGACTTTATCATGGATAATTTAATGCTTGTACTGTAGTTTGGAACATTGTGAAGGCTTCATGTAGATCTGAACAGTAGAGTATATCATAGTTGGAGAACTGGAACATATTCATGTGGTACTTCTTCTGTCATCATGAGATCTGATCTTCTGAGTAGTCATATTGATGTTATAGGAAATCTTCACCACGCTTTTGCTATGCACTGGAGGTTCTCCATCATTTTGTCTTCTGCATACAAGAGTCTCTCCCTGGTATGCCTCAAAGTCTTGAGATTTCTCTTCATACGCTCTTTAGTCAATTTCTCTGGAGAACATTCTTTGCGTTCGTCTGATGTCGAATTTCGAATCATGGATGTTGCAGATGATATAATGACTTATATAGAGATAATTCTGGTGTACTGGAGCAATCAATCATCATAGTTTTTTCCCTCCATTTGGGAGAACCTCTGGTTCTGGATCTTGCAATGATTTTATTCATAAGTCTTCCATACACAGTTCTTCATCATGACTTTCAGTTCTTCTGCTTGATTGCATATTAGGCTGGTGATTTTTTGATTCTTGATATAATGACTGGTTGTTCTGGTTTATGTTTCTTTCTTGGAATCTTCATGTTTTTCTTTTACTTTTGGATCCATGGAATTTATTATAGATTCCATGCCCTAGAGATTCCACTTCTTACCTTCATCATAGGATCACGGATCTGGAAGGACAACCAGGATTACTTTAAAGCTTCTGAGGAAGTCTTCTTCTATGGATGAACTGAACACGTACTATCTTTCATGACCGCTACCATGGATATATACATTTCATCATCTTCAATGGATCATGGGATTAGCTCCCTCCTAATCCTTGCTTCATGTAAGAGTGCATATAATCTTCTCCCTTCGTCTGATTGAGTCCATGCTTCCGTCTCCGTCATTATTGTCTTCTACAATATATAATAGAGTCCATGCTTCCATATACATCCTTATTGTCTTCTGCAATATATAATTGGCTCTCTTGTCTAATAGATTCCACGCTTCCGTCTTAGTTGTCGTCATAAGTCTTTCTCCAATTTCTCTTGATGTCTGACTTCTAAGTCTCTTCAGGATTGATTCTGATTTTGGCTTATCTTGTAATAGCTTTCACATGATATATTTCCTTTTTTCATGTGTAATATCTAATGATATTCATTCTTATCTTGTTGTTCTTCCATATATATAGTTCTTCTTGGAACACATTATCTTCCAGGAGATAGATATACAATATATGTACAAGGACGATGCAAGCAAGATATGTACAAGAAAATAAGAAGAGTGTTGATACCTTTTAGTAGAAGAAGTCTCTTCCATCCTGCTTAGTATTATTTGCATGTTCCTTTTCTTCGAAAATCGATGCTTCGTGTTTCTCCTTCCTTTTCTTTAGCTCAGGACACTAATTCCTATAGTAACCGTACTTTTGACAGTTGAAGCACTGTATTTCTGAAATGTCTTTTCTTTGTTTTGGCTTCCTTCTTAAATCGAACTTTCTTTTGTCCTTGAATGCTGTGAAGGCTTGATCATCGTACTTCTTTTGAGGTTTCTCTTTTGCATTGATCCTTGATTATTCTTGAGCATAGCAAGTCCAAAGTTATTCAAATGTTGGGTACTCCTTCCTTATGTTCATTCTTGCGGCAAATGCATCCCATGTCTTGGGAAGACCATTGAGTACTATGTTCACCAATTCCTTTTCTGAAGTGATCTCTTCAATAGCTTGTAGTTGATCTCTTAGCTGGGAAATCCTTACAAAGTATGATGTTATGCTGTCATCATCATTCATCTTCATGTCACAGAGCTCATTCTTTAGACTCATAACTTGTCCAATGTTTCTGACCGAGAAGATATTTGTTAGGGCATTATACATCTTCTTCGATGAGTCAAGATGGGAGATGTAGGGTATCAAATGATATTTTATGGAATCCATTATGATACTCATGGCATTGATGTCAACGTCTTTGAACTTCTCCATAGCTGTAACGTTCTGCGGTTACTTCTCTTCTCCTTCTTCAAACTCTGGCTTCATGATCTTTCCTTTCACAATATCCAGCACTTTATTCTTTGCAAGGATGAGCTCAATCCTTGTCTTCCATGCTCTGAAGTTAGAGGCTCCATCTATCTTGTTCTCAGACTTCATAGAGTTTGTCATGGCTTTCTTGACTTGGTCAAACCCTAGATTTGACCAGAAATCCAAACTTCACATCTTGGCCTTCTGAGAGTACCAGGAGATGTGCTGGGATAGGGCGCACTGATATATCTGGATATTAGGTCAATATCATCACTTAAGGTGCCTAAACAAGAGGTTTAGGGTTTCTGCAAATGCTTCTACTGGGAACCCTAGCTGCAATGCTTTTGGAAACTGCTCCTGCTAGTAACCCTAGCGATAGTACCTCAACGAGCTCAATATCTAGTGGATATGTTTCCTTCCAGCATTTTAGGCTGATTGAAGGGGTGTGGCCCCATAACCTGTTAGAATATAGAGGATGGTGTGCTCATTTTACCATTGATGATACCTTCGTCACCCAACCATAGGCCGAAGCCTCCCTTCCGAGCACCTTAAACTTGATTGAGAATTCCTTCGGAAGCAAACCCTAGGATAGATAGACAAACAAAGAGTAGCGCATCAATCCCCAAAGATAACGCATCACAAAAAGCTGATCAGATAGTCCAAACCCTAGCCAAGAGATATTCAAGCCAATACTAAGAACTAGCTGATGTTGCAGCTGCACCTGCAACCCTCCTCCAAACCTGTGCACTAGACTGCAACTGCAGTGTGCACCAACTGGGAAATTGCAATTCTGAGATGCTGCAAATGAGAACTGGCACCCTGTATTTATAGTAATCCAACCAGTTTTGCTGGGGCCGACTTATCCTTCTGGGTATGTGTCTGTTCAGTATATTATTATTATTTTTGGTCGACTTCTTCTCTTGGAGGCTAATAGCCTAATATAAATTATCTTCTTGAGCCGACAAGGCTTCTAGGGTTATTATCCAACTCATTAGGGTTTCTCTTGCTTCCCGGAGTCTTCTATTCTCGTCAAGTTCACACGTGGGGGTAAATACCTCTCGTAGCTACCATAATATTAACACATTCACCATGTGTTCTTCCAGGTGGAAGGAAACAATATGGCCATGTGTCATCTCTTGAGTGGATCTCGCATGTCATCTTGAGGCTTATCGACATCAGGATACTAGGACTTACAATTGTCCTTGACTAACATAACTCCATCAAGGGCCAAGATCTAAGAGGGAGTGAGTGATCGATCTTACGACTCAAAAATGTAATCTCCATCATCATTTTTTTATGAGAAAAGTCAATTGGGCCCCGAACATCAGGGAGTTTAATTTGTATATAATTACTGGAGGGTTGATGGATGATTCCCACAATGACCAGATTGTGACACGTGTCCTGAGATGACGTTATAATACATAACCAAACCGATGCATGGTGGAAAGGTGTCAGTGTCATGTTGGGTGAACTCTAAGTACAATGATGATGTGTATGACCACGTTAGTCCACGTAGGAGGTCCATGTGTCACACAGTTGTAGTGCCATGTGTCACACCAATTTGACACATATGAGCATGAATATGTAGAGAAAACTTGAGCCACGTGTTGAGCAGTACAAGCACCATGTGTCATGATAGCTGGAAAACAATGGCAGGGCCATGTGTCATAACAAGTGACTGGTGGTGGTGGGGCCACATGTCCTAGGTGCCAACTCATATCAGATCGGGAATTTTGAGCTATGCGAATAGTAAAAAGGGTTGAGGTACCGGGACCCATATATCCGATATTCCAAGGTCCCATGGTCTGATGAATCGATGGATAGGTTTCCTTTTTTAGTAAGAGGTGACTTCAGGGGGATATGGAGCTTTTCTTGGAGCTCAGAATAGGCCGAAGGCCAATATACTGAAGGTTCGATGGTAGGCTCCATGTCAACACTATGTCGACGCAAAGTAAAAAATCATGCCTAGCAGATGGGGCACGTCAGTGCCACTTCGTATGGGCACAATGACGTGGAGCCATGTGGCATCCACAAATAATTTTTCCCAATAAATCCTTAAAATTTCAAAGGTCCATAACTTTTGATCCCGAACTTAGATTTGGACAAACTTATAGTCGTTGGAAATCTCTCGATGAGAAGAAGACAATGGTTTCCTCTTGAAGAGGTTTGGAGAGGTTTGAAAAAAAGTGAAATTTTAATACCCCATCCCTTAAAAGGGGTATTGTTAAGAACCAAATATCAATATAGCATAGAAAAACCTCAGAATAAGTACTCAACGCCTTGAAAAAGAGAGAATTTCAGGTAATAAGCCTCTTCGAGGGGGAACATCCTTATACCCCACATAAATGTCCAAATACAAGATGATTCCAAATGAAAATGTCTCCTTGGTATATATAGGAGACTAGGAGGTACAATTACAACTAATGGACTCAAGCTGACATAAACAAAATAACATTACTAATGTAATATGCCCCAATTAATGGGTAATGAACCACTATTTAGGGATTAACATGCCCCTCCCCTTGAGATAAGTGTTTTCCGCAAAGCTTGAGTAACTCTGAATGCTTCTGTATAAAATAATCATCTTCCCAAGTGGAATCTTCGGCCGATAGTTTCCTCTATTTAATGAGATACTCTGAAATGGATCTATTCCTCAGTTGGCAAATTCTTGCGTCAGTGATGGATTCAGGCTCCAATATGATTTTTCCTTCCTTGTCAAGTTCTGGAAATATAGTTTGAATTGGGATCTTGTCATCTATAACCTTCTTTAAGCATGAAACATGGAATAATGGGTGTACTCGTGAAGATGTAGGAAAATCTAATTTGTATGCCATAGTACCAATATTTTGCAACAACTTATAAGGGCCATAGTACTTTGGTGATAATTTATTATTCTTCTTGGCTTGCTTGAGGGACATCTGTTTGTATGCTTGTAATCTTAAAAACATCCAATCCCCTACTTCAAAATTTCTTTCACTATGATGTTGATTTGATTGTTGTTTCATGTGATTTTATGCCATGGTCATGTTGTCCTTTAAGATTTGGAGAATCTGTTGTTGATGCTTGATGTGATCTTCCACTGCTTGAACCTTATATTTTTTTTTTAGAGAAGAAGTGATGGAAGGATGGTGGTATCCATAGAGTGTCATAAATGGTGTCATTTTTGTTGCAGTATGAAAGGAAGTGTTATACCACCATTCTACCAAGGTTAACCATTTGAACCATTGTGTTTGTTTATCAGAGACCAAGCAACGAAGGTAGCCTTTCAGACATTTTTTCACTATCTCGGTTTGTCCATCAATTTGAGGATGATAGGATGAGATATGATCCAATTGAGTACCCAAACAAGAAAATAATCCTGTCCAAAAATGTCCAGTGAAGATGGGATCTCTGTCACTAACAATAATCTTTGGGTTGCCATGTATATTTCGAACTGTCTCCATGAATGCGCTGGAAACTGTACAGGCTTTGAAGGGATGAGAGAGTGCACAAAAGTGTGTGTACTTGGTCAGTCTATCAACAATCACCATGATGCAACTCTTTCCTTCAGACTTCGGTAACCCTGTGATGAAATCCATGGAAACCTCCTCCTAGCATTGACTTGGGGAGGATAATGGTTGTAAAAGACCCGGGGTCTTAATTTTTTCCACCTTATTTTGTTGGCAAACCAAAAATTCTACCACAAACCTTTGAACATCTATTTTAAGGCCATCCCAAAAAAATTCCTTCTTGACCCTATGGTAGGTTTTCAAAAATCCCAAGTTCCCTCCTACTGGAGAGGTGTGCAATTCCAATAATACCTTTTGTTTGAGTTGGGAGTTCTTACATAAATATAAGCGATCTTTGTACCATAGTGAATCATTTTTCCATGTAAATGTATATGATGCAATGGAATGTTGTTGCAACCTTTGAATGAGAGTCCACACATTTTTGTCATTCTTCCATTCACCCCTTTCTTCTATTATCCAATCGGGTTGGATGATCAAGATAACATGGAGAAAGGCCTCAACATATTCATCCTTTCTTGAGAGTGCATCTGCCACAACATTTTGCTTCCCTTTTTTTATTAACGATTTCAAAATCATAACCCAATATCTTGGTTACCCATTTTTGTTTTTCTTCTGAAAATAGTCTTTGTTCCAAGAAGTATTTAAGACTATCTTGATCTATTTTGACCTTGAAGTGCCTACCTATTAGGCAAGGGAGCCATTTCTTCAATGCATGTAGTATTGCCATCAATTCCTTCTCATAAATGGGTTTGTGTAAGTTCTTTCCCTTGAGTGGCCGACTTTCAAAATCTAGGGGCCTTCCTTCTTGCATTAGGACAACACCAATTCCATTTCCCGAGGCATGATATTCCACAATAAAGTTTTTTGTGAAGTTTGGAGTGGTCAAGATAGGAGCTTTGCACATCACCTCTTTAAGTTGTTCAAAAGATTTAGTTTCCTCTGGAGTCCATGAAAATGCATCCTTATTAATTAGTGCCATTAAAGGTGTTGCTATTCTTCCATAGTGCCGAACAAACTTGTGGTAGTAACCTGTCAAACCCAAAAATCCTCTAGGATTTCTCAATGTTTTGGGAATCATCCAGCCCATCATGGCCTTAATCTTGTTAGGATCTACCTTGACACCTTCATGAGATACAATATGACCCAAATACTCTACCTCCTTCACCCCAAAGAAACATTTGGATGGTTTGGCATATAGTTTTTTCTCCTTTAGTAGTTGTAGTACCTTGTCAACATGTCACACATGATCGTCCAAAGACTTGCTATAGATTAGTATATCATCAAAAAATACTAACACAAATTTTTGAAGGAAGGGATTGAAAATGGAATTCATCAACCTTTGGAATGTGGAAGGTGCATTTGTAAGGCCAAAAGGCATGACCAAAAATTCATAATGGCCTTCATGAGTTCGAAATGTTTTTTTTTGGGATATCTTCTTCCTTCATTCTAATCTGATGATACCGTGAACATAGATCCAAATTTGTGAAATAGATTGATCCATGTAGTTCATCTAACAATTCATCAATGATGAGAATGGGAAATGTATCTTTAATAGTGATCTTGTTGAGCTCTCTATAATATGGACACATACGCCATGAGCCATATTTCTTGAATACCATTACCACTAGTACAAATTATGAACTTTGGCTAGGTCTAATAATGTCATCCTCTAGCATTTCTTCAACCATGCGCTCAATTTCACTCTTATAGGCATAAAGTTATTTGTATGGCCCAATGTTAGGAGGAACACTCCCAAGAATTACGTGAATATCATGATCATGATTTCAAGTGGGTGGAAGACCTTTGGGAACATCTTCAAATACTTTGGAATGCTTATCAATGATCCCTTGGAGATCTATGGGAATAGATGGCTTATATGTTTGAACATCTAGTGAGCATAGTTGTGCAATTACACCTTGATGCCCCTTTTTCAATAATTTTTTCATGCCATTGGAGCTTATCACCTTACTGGGTTTCCCTGTGCTATCTCTTAACTCAATTTCTTTTCCTTCCAATGAAAATTTCATGAAAAGTTCACGAAAATTAAAAGCCACTATTTCTAATGAATGTAACCATTGGATTCCTAGTACAAAATCAACACCACCCATGGTACAACAATCATTGGACTATTCATAACATATTCCCCCATAGTAAGATTGATCTTATTGCATTTTCCTAAGCAATTGATATTTCCTCCATCTGCAATCATTACTTGAAACTCTAGTGCTAGATATACAAAGCAATTGAGAGCTTTGGCTAATTTATAGTGAATGAAATTATGAGTACTATGAGAATCAATTAGGACTATTACCTATTTGTTTTTTATATATCCTTCGATCTTGAGGGTTTGAGGAGTGCTAATTCTAGCCAATGCATTACACGATATCGTGGGAGTCAACTCTTCAGAAGAAATCGTGTCTACATTTTCATCTTGAGATGGTTCTTGTTCTTGTTCTTGTTCTTGTTCTTTTCACAATATATGCAGAATAATTTCTTCTCACCACACTTATGTCCCTTACTGTACTTGCTATCACAATTAAAGGATAAACATTTTTCTTTTCTTTCCTCCAATTGTTGAGGTGTCAACCTTGTAGGTTGAGGTGTTTTAGAAGAAGGAAATTTATTCTGTCGATAGATGTTAGGAGTGGTCCTTCTAGTAGCCATAGCCATATTTTTACTTTCAACATTTCTTGCCACACTAAATGCATTCTCCAATGATTTGGGTTCCCAAAGATGAACCTCATGTTGAATGTTATCCATAAAAGTTCCTATGAATACATCAATCAAGTGCTCATCTGGAATATCTGTTACCTTTATATTCAATCTTTGGAAGTTCTCAATGTCCTCTGTAACTGAACCCTTTTGCTTGAGATTTATCAATTGGCTAAAGAAGGTATT
>ML837004.1:25118-54331 GCA_009831015.1 Picea engelmannii | reverse complement strand
GTTTTTGTTTAATTCTTGTTAATAGCTCTATTGTTTTCTTTCTAACCTCTTTACATACAGCTGTCATGACTAGCAGAGCCCAACTAGGCATGTAAGCACTCACTTTTTGCTCACACATCGACGAAAAGAGTGCAAACAGCTAGACAGAGAGGGTAAACTAGGTATTATAGGACATGCTAAGGATGCATGTAATGCATCAACCTAAGAAATGGGAATAATACCTACCACTGGTATAATTTTCCTACAACAATGGCTATCATGAGTCATTGAATATGAGTCCTTTTGAGGCTCTTTATGGCAGACAATGCAATATTCCAATCATTTGGGATAACCGAGTGGAAAAAGTTACACTTGGGAGAGATATGCTCAAGGAAATGGAACAAAAAGTAACTCAAATAAAATAGAATCACAAAAAGGCACAAGAGAGGTAGAAAATCTATGCAAACAAGAACAAGGTTCATAGAGAGTTCATAGCAGGAGATCATGTGTATATCCTAATTTGACCCTCGAAAATTTCCTTGAGAATGGAAACTTGTGCCAAGATGGCACTCTAATTGTTTGGACCTTTTGAAAATTTTGAAAGAGTGGGACCTATGCCATATAGATTTTCCTTACCTCCCACAATCAAAGAACATAATGTTTTCCATGTTTCCTTACTTAAGAAATATGTACATGATGCTACTCACATAATTGACTCATGTGTGATCCAAGTGGAACCAGAGGGAGAATTCCTACAAGAACCACAATGCATATTGGATCAAAAATAAATCCCACTCAAGAAAATAACCAATGCACAAGTCAAGGTGCAACAAAAACACTTTGGTCCAGATGAAGCTACATGGGAAATGGAGGATGCCATGAAATAGACATACCCCTTTTTGTTCACTGCTATACATAATATTGATGGTTGTAGATATAACACCGTGGATGATATTCCTTTAAGGGGGAGGGTATTGTAACACCCCTACGTCCCTTATCTTGTAAATATAATTATGTTATTTCCAAGAGACTATGGAAAAATATGTTATGTATGAACCTTTTAAAGGAATGTGTTGTAAATATTTATGTTTTTAATATAAAATGGAAATTGTTGATTAAATGGTGAAGGGGTTTCCAATACAGACTATGACGCATAATGAGTGGTGTGGGGAGCCAGTGATGGTTGAGATGACCCCTACCATACTAGTACTCTACTAGTTTATAAATGTGCAAAACCAAAACCATCCTATGTCCCTAAGAAGTTAATTACCAGTCAAGATGGTAGTTGGGAGGTCCAAATCAAGAGTCAAGGAAGGGATGGGAAGGGTAATCCATCTGGAAACTTCCTAACTTTACACATGAAATATTTTTGTGGAAGGAAAGAAAAGAAGGAAATTTGTGGAAAAAAGGGTCAAGAGGAAGAAAAGGGTTTAGAGACCCTTGTTTGGAAAGGAAGGAAAAGTCTTGGTAGTTTATTGAGTAGAGGAAGAGATCCCTCTCATCGAAACATACTCTGGCTCGAGGGTGGACAGTTGTGAAAGCATAGAAGCAACTATGCCTATGGTTGGGTGGAGAGTGAGAGACCCTTCATCAGTTACCAATAAAAACTTCCTAAAGTTCAGATAAGTTTTCAGTGTATCGTGTTATCATAACATGCTCCTGTAATATTTAGGAATTAATATGTTAGTTATTTTCATAGTTGTGATTGTACCTTAGTTATTAGACTGACTAGAAGATTTGAACTTAGAGTAGGAAATATGCATTCATATCCATAACCAACTAATGGATCTACTTTTTATTTTTATTTTGGGAGGGAATTCGTTAGGGACTGTAGTTGTTTATGGTGTAAACCAATACATATCCTAGTTCTTTGATAGTATTTATTTTCCCTCAGGTCCCTCTACCTGGCCCAATTTTCCCTTTAGATTGCAAGGTACTTAACTCTAGCATTGCCTCAATCAGTGAATACCACCCCATTGAATATTTTGGTTTCAAATCCAATTCAAAGGTGAAACTATATCTCACTCTGTGATGAAGAGAGTCTATGAGATTAAGTTGTTATTGATTTCATAGCAAGAATCAATCTCAATCTTCTAAAGATGGGTTGGTTACCCATCCAGGTTATTTTTAATTCAGCGTGAAAGTGGTGGCCATTGGATTGGGGAATGGTTGAATTCCAACCATTGATCTGTATTGTAACCAAGCTTAGGAGGGATTTTTGTGACTAGGGGCACCAAAGCACCAGACCCTTAAATTTTTCTAAGTATAAACCCCTTTGGGAATCCCAAAATGTCGACACTCGGGGACTAGGGTTCCAAAACCTGGCTCCATGCCTTGTTACCTAATCCCAAGGTAGAGAGAGAGAGAGAGAGAGAGAGAGAGAGAGAGAGAGATGTAGTGGACCATATTTGCTACAATAGTTTCATGGGGTTGACACATGTCCAGATCTAATTTCAAATGAGTAGATTGTGGGCCCTAACATGATTAATCCCTCTGGATCGACGTCTTTGAATTTTTGGTCATCATATATATAAGCCGAGAGATATTAAGCGTTGACATTCCTTAGTAAATTCTAGGATTCATAACCCCAAGGATTAGCATGGTAATCTCTCTCTTAAATTAGAATATTAACCAAATTAAACCTCTCATAATCCCTGGAAGTTGGGCCTCAAAAATTTTCATGATTCCAATTCATCGAGAAAGCCTCGATATATGCCACCCAGTGGAGACATGTCATGCCAACAATGATGCGCATGTCTTGAAGTGGTTTTTCCATGTGGCAACTAGTAGCTGGTCCACGTGTCACGTGAGGGTGCTTCCACATGTCTTTTTGATTTGGAAATTTTAGGTAGAGATACACATGAAAAATGTGTGCCACATGTCAAATGGTTTGTTACCCACATGTTCTTCCAGGTGGTAGTAAGCATCATGACCATGTGTCATCTCTTGAGTGGATCTCACATGTGTTCCTGATGCTTATCGACATCAGGATTCTGGGACTTAAAATAGTCCTCGACTAATGGAACTCCATCCAAGGCCAATATTTGAGAGTACGTGAGTCGTCGATCTAAAAAATCGATAATGTAATCTCCACCATCGATCTTTGATGAGAAAATTCAATCAGGCCCTAGACATCGGGGAGTTTAATTTGTATAGAATTGTTGGAGAGCCGATGGACGATGACTGTAATGACTAGATTATGACACGTGTCTTGAGATGATGTTAGAGGATGTAACCAAACCGATGCATGGTGGACAAGTGTCAGCGTCTTGTTGGGTGATATCCAAGTATAATTATGACATGTATGACCACATCAGTTCATGTGTGAGGTCCATGTGTCACATGATGGTAGTACCACATGTCACACTGATTTGACACATATGGGCATGGATCCGCAGAGAAAACTTGAGCTACATGTCAATTAGTATGAGTGCCATGTTTCATGATAGTTGTCAGACTGTGGCAGAGCCACATTTCATAACAGGTGGCTGGTGGTGGTAGGACCATGTATCCTAGGCACCATCTCAGATAAGATCAGGCATTTTGTGCTATGTGAATAGTAAAAAACATCAAGGTCTTAGGACCCCGAGATCCAATATTTCGAGGTCCCGCAGTATGATGAATCGATGGATATGTGTCATTTTTTGGTAAGAGAGGATTGTGGGGAGATATGGAGCTTTGTGTGGAGCTCAGAATAGGTTGAAGGTCGATATGCTGAAGGTCCAGTAACCAGGTGGTAGGCGCCATGTCAATTCTAGGTCGATGCATAGTCAATACTCACACCCTACAGACAGGTCACATTAGTGCCATGTCATATGGGAACGATGATGTGGAGCTACGTGGTAGTACAAAGACATTTGTCGAATAAATCATTAAAAATTCAAAGGGCCATAAATTTTGATCTTGAACACATATTTGGACAAACTTCCAGTTGTTGGAAATCTCTAGATGAGCAGAAGAAGATGGTGTCCTCTAGAAGAGGTTTGGAGAGGGTTGGAGAAAAGTAAAATTTTAACACTCCATCCCTCAAAAGGTGTACTTAGGGGGTTGGGTGTGTTACATTATGATTTTAATGATTTTCGTTATAAGTCTGTTTTTGTTTTGAAGCACTACAACTTAGAGTTTCTTTCGTAGTTCATATCTCATTTATGCACTAACCCTACAAATACAATGTTAGAATCTCACAAGAATACGCCCCATATTGATAAATAAGTGTAACGAAATTTAAAACAATTAAATTGTATGACACTATCCTTCCTTTGTTATGCTCATAAATATACTTAGCTTTCCTTGTGGCTTCTTCTAGGGTCTTGGGCTCATCAAAATAATTTTTATCAATGTAAAAAGATGGAAGTATACTCACAAATATTTGGATTTTAACCTTCTCATCCTTGATGAAGCCAACATACCTCAACACTTCTACAAACTTCCTCTCGTACTCATCCATTTTCATGCTTCTAATATTGAGTTCAGAGGGCACTTGCATATTCTTATGATTATAATTCTCTGTCAAACATTTCTTTTGAAAATACTTTTTGAACTACCTCAATGAGATCCCTTTATCATCAATGTGCTTAGCCTACTTGATTTGTTCCTGCCACATCAATGCTTCCCCCTGAAGATGGTAGAATGTAATACTTGCCTCTAATTTTGATGAATAATTATTCAATTGGAAATAATTTCGCATGCCCAACCACCATGCTTCAACATATTCACCTTTCTTATTTTCACCATCAAATGTAGGTGGCTTAGTCTTCCTAAGCTCTCCTTGCAAATCAAATACTTTTGGCACCCTATTCTAATGTATGAAAAGAGACAAACTTGGGATAATTTTCTATTCCAAAAATTCATTTTCCCTTATAGTTGAGTGTTTTGGTGTGGGGTGATGATGTTTACTATCACTTCAAGAGTTCCTCTAACTTCTCACATCCTCCTATTGGGGCCTTCATTTTGATGAAAAAAAGTTGCGCAATTTATTTCAGAGCTTCATTTTGTTGAACAAAAGTTGCGCAAGTTGTTTCGGAGCTAGGAAACTGACCAAAGGAAGGAACAGAGAGTGGAGAAAAGGGAATTCACAACAGGAAATAGTTATAAAATAAAACTATTGGAAGGACAACACAACACCAGTTTTGAAGAAAGAGGTTGCAACTGAATCAAGAAGAAGAGAGAACTCTTGGGTTCTCAACCAACAAGCCTAGATTAGGTTACATATATGGGATCAATATGATTTTAAAAGGGGGGTAATTATTGTAAGGTTGGTGTTAGTCTTGGTTAAGGTTGGGCAGGTTGAGAAAGGTCGATTCCAAGTCTGATTCTAGTTCTACTTATTGTTATTGTTAGCTAGGGTGAATCCTAAGATCTAGGTTAGGAACCATACTGATACTGTAATACATTCATGTATTACTGTAGGTTTGGAAAGAGAAAGGGGATGATATAACCTTGTCTCGTACTAGTGGAGAAGAACTTGTTGATTATCTTTGGCACGACCATTTGTACATGTGACTCAAGTTGATCATGTATTCTGAGAAGAGACCTATTATATGATAACACAGTTAGGGACCCAATTAAAAGAAAATATCTTATATAATTAGACTTATGATTCTATTGAATGTTATTTTTTGTTATGTTTTATGTCTGGTATGCTTAAATGATTATAGATTCCATATGAATGTCAATGCAACTCTGTTTCTCCATTATTAGTTAGGAAATGTTCAGGACTGCAACATGTTTAAAATAACTTGCATGGGAATAATATGAATTTTGGTACTTCAAGGATATGTTTGAGTATTCTCCTTACCCTTCCCTCTCCTACTTGTCTTGGTTGCGATTTAGGTGAGACTTATTCCCTCTTGGGAAGATGAAAATTCCAACGCACTAGACTACATCAATACCTTTTGTTGGTAACTTGAGAAGGACCGTAGTCTGATCACTTTGCGCCAACAAAATGGTTTCTTTGTCGGGACCTGTGTTTTATAATGGAACCTGTAAGGAGAATGCTTTCGTGGATCTATATATCTGATGTTCGACAATGGTGGGAACAAAATTGTGATGCCTTTATATGGAAGGAAGTGGAGTTGCAAGGAAAAATCATGAACACTACAAGAGATTCTGTCTTTTATTCAGAAACATCAAATGAATAGTATGAGATATTCTGGGTAAATTTCTTGGAAGAGTTGTTACATTGGGTAGATTGGCTATATGAAGCTCCATAATTCAAAGAATGAATCAAGAAGACATGTACTTGGGACACAAAGAAGATTGCAACACTTCATTGGTTGGATCACCAGATTACGAAAGTAGTCGACTTTTGGGTTAACATGAATCTTGAAGGGTATATAATTGAATTCGCAGTTGAGAACCACCAATCGTTTTCATGGGCGTAAACAATTTTCAAGAAAGGTGCACGTGGGAGATTGTTGAGGGAAATTCCTCACTGGATCAATTCATTCTTGATGTAGGAGGGGATGTTAACTATTCCCTCAACTCAGATGGAAACCTAAACACCCATTCTTGGGGTAGGGTGACTTTGGGGTAGAATCATGACCTAATAAGGAGAAATGGTTATTTGACAGATGGGGGATTGGCAACAAAATAATTCAAGAAACGAGCAAGCCTTGAGGAGAGATTCCATAGTTGAGAAGCGATGGAATGGAAAGGTAAAGAAAGAGGTAAAGCAGTCCGAGGTGTTGTAGAAAGAAATCAAATCAGGAGAAATAGATGAAAGAAATAAGGAAGAGTTGAGGAAGGTAAGAAGACAAGAAAGACTAGACAGTCTAAGATTACATCAGAGAGAAGCGCAGAGAGAAAGGAGTCCCCAAGTTGGTGGACAAGAAAAGGAGTGTGTATAAGCAAGGGAAGTTGAAGAAGGTCTGGATATTGTAGAGGAATGAGAATATTTAGCCCTAATATTAGTAATATCAGAAATTAGATCAAGAAGGCTGCTTTAGAGGAAGAAAACGAGATACCCCAAATCAAAGAAATCTTCCCAGAAGTCATTGGAACTAGCGCTGAATCACCTGTTCCACAGGTGCCCTCTATACCCGTGGTAAGCTCTATATCACATACTTATGATATTTATATTCTATCACATTCAATCAGTCAGTCACAGGATGTAAGTGTAAACACTAGGAGGATATTTGGACCCCCTAGCATATCACAACCAGGGTCGTTAGGTTTCATTTCAATAGGAACAATAAGACCTAGAATGACTAGAAATAAGGGAGACTTGATCGTTCGACACCCATAATTCTGGGGTAAAGGGGACAAGGATGTAGAGAAACATTAGTTCCTATATGAAGCCATCTGGAGATCTATATGGAATCTTTATACAAACAAGTTAGTATAATTTCAGACTACCTTGAGGGGCCATGCCCTCAAGTGGTACATGAAGGATATTGAACCAGGGGTGCAAGGACAATCTTTCACCCTTTCCCAAGTTCGTTTGAATTTCATTGCTGAATTCAAACTACCTCAGTCAGAGAAGCAAGATCTCTCTGAGTTGTGGGAGATTCAACAAAGGGAAGGAGAATCCTTCCTGGGAGTACAGTAAGAAATTTAAAGATGTTGTTGGGAGGTTAGCGCATCCAATTCATGAATATCACCAAAGGGAATGGTACATCCAAGGATTACTACCTCTGATGAGAATTCATCTAACACGACAATGGATAGCCACCTTAACAGATGCCTTGGAATAGTTGATAAATATTGAAGCCATGGTAGGATATCTGAGGATTCTGAGAGTGACCAGACCTCCAGTGGATGCAAATTTTTCGTAACTCCAGGGAAAAATATCATCACTAATGGAGAATATTCATGAATTAAATATACCAAGACCAGGATGACCTCAAGTTCAGTGCACAAAATTCTACATAGAGGGGCATCTGGAAAATGAATTCTTGCGCATAAGGGGAATGGGACCTCCTCACTATCCGATGGGGCCCTCTCTAGGACCAACAAGAGGAGTTGTGAAAGTATCTGCGGCTCCACCATTCCATGCACTAGTGATATACCATGCCTTTCAAGGAACTCAAACATCTCAACCAACCAAATATTGTGAGATTTATCGAACACATGGGCATGCACTGAGGTAGCATCCTATCATGAAGAAGTATATGACTACACCCAATACAATACATAGGAGTTATTCCCATATAAAAAACATGCTAAAAGTCAATGTAGAGTGCTAGACGCACTTTCCGACAGATTAGATCGAACAACATTCAAAATAAATGAAACCCCCCAAGGACCTAGAAGGGGCCAGGGAGGAGGGGGTGGTGATTGATTCAAAGGAGAAATAAATGGGGGAAGAGGGATAGGTAGATGTTACAACTGTGATGAATAATTTCACTTGGCCAAAGACTGCCCTCACCCAAGATGACCATGGTTCTCTCACTGCAGAATTAATGGGCATGCAACCGAAGACTGCCTAGAATTGATCGTGAAATGGGAAGATAGGGTTCGTCAAAGAGGAGATAAATTCATATGCTCAGAACTGAAAAATAAAATCAAGGGACAACTACCCAAGATCAACATCATTTCTCGCGGAGGATAAAAAATTGGGGTAGATACAGACAATAAACCCAAGATTCAGAAAGCATCTCCCAAGGATGACAGGTATGACCCTTTGAAACAAAATTGTTCTTCAAAGATGAAATTGAAATATTTAAGAGTATATCTACTCCAAAAATAGTGGATAATTCCCCTAAAAGTCACCTTTCAATCTAAACTTGCGCAAGCCCCTACCTCACCACCATCACATAGAAACCCTATAATTCCAAATAGATGCTCTAAGCAGTATCAAAATGTAATCAATATCTAGTTTCAATTGTTATTTTATATCCTCAAGGATGACCAACTTACAAATAATTTGCGAAACACCTTGTACCTAATACTGGGAAATGAAGGAACCCTAGAAGCCATCATAATGACCAACCTCCCTGAGAAGAGCACCTAGAGAATACAAAGAAGAAAGGTGTGAACAAGAAGAGAATTTAGGTTAGAAGCCGAGCTAGATGATTTTGAAATTAAATATATCATGCTAGATTTGGGTTCCGATTTCAACATCCTACCCAAAAAGACCTGGGAAGCTTTGGGAAAACCTGAGTTAGCGTATCCCCCCCCATCCATTTGAGAATGGTGAACCAATACTACATTTTCCCAATAGGAAGGATGGAAAATCTAGAAATATATGTTGTGGGAGTTAAAACCACAACCGATTTCGAACTAATTGAAATCATGGGAGACAAGGATCCCTACCCTTCTCTACTCAGAATTGATTGGGCATATGAAAACTATGTTATCATTGATATAAAGAAGGACACCATCACATTTGAAGCAGATGGGATAAAAGTGGTTCATCCCTTAGATCTATATTTAGGGCCTAGATACACTGAGCCGGTGGAAAACAATATGGAATCAGATGCTCTTGACCAATTATACACCATAACAACAGGAACGAGACCAGATTATATAAATCACACTACAGATGGATCAATAAGTTGGAGAAGCATACAATCTACTGACAAGGATTCAGAATTAGCATTTGACAGTTGGAAGCAAGGCTCATACAAATGATTCTCAAGATGATGCACAATTTTCAGAGAAACTAGATGGATTGTAATCGAGGTCAGGGAACACCCAACATATGCTGGTACATTAGAGGTAGACAGTTTTCTTACCAGCATGGAAGAGAAAATAGCGGTGGATCAAAGGATCTTAGTTCTTGACTTAGCCTTGTAGGACACCCCCGCTATATGGTCAGCCACTCACAAAGCCTTGATTATGGAGTGGGAATATGCAAAGAAAGCCATCTTATGTCGATTCCAAAGAAGGGATCAGATAAAAGAAGAGATGCATATAGTTTTTCAAGATACATAAATGTTCAATGGACAATCTGACCCCAAAGTGCATATTGAGCACTGTTTAAAACAATGGCGAGTTGCAGAAGTACCCTCTCATCTATGGGTTCAGGTATTTATCCACTTGTTGGGTCCGATCCCAAAATACTGGTACATACATGAAGAGACCAGAAGAAAAAGAAGTTCTTGGCAGACCTTAAAAGACCAGTTTTGTAAGGACTTCTCCTTCACAAGTAAGTACCCTAAGCTCAACACAGTTCTCCAAAGAATTCACAAAATATTTTTTACTGACATTTGCAAAGAGAGACCAAGCCCAATAGTATGTGCTGACCATGTTCAATTTCTTTAGTCTAGTCTGAGTCATGAATCTGATAAGATACCTATAGTTTGTTGTAAAATTGATGAAGAACTAGAAGAACCCGATGACTAAATGGGGGTCATACGCATTCAACGTAATGCACTTTGGCTTAAAGAATGCCCTGCAGTCTTCTCCCGGATCATGATAACAACATTTCGAGAGTTCATCCACAAGTTTGTATAGGTCTACATGGACGATTGGATAGTATACAACCTTATGAAGGAACATGTAGGGATACTTCGATTAATGTTTGATAGATGTCAAGAATTGAAGATATATATGAACCTAAGGAAGTGCATCTTTTACGTACCACATGGAAATCTGCTAGGACATATTGTATGTCGAGAAGGAGTCCTAGTAGACTCAGCTAAATTTGCAGTCATTCTGAACATGCCACCACCTACAAGTGATAACTTGTTGCGCTCGACACTGGGACTTACAGGATATTACTGCAGGTTCATCAGAAGATATGCAACTATCACTACACTTCTAGAAAAACTATTGAAGAAGTCCTTAAATATTTCATTAGACAAAAGAATGTGACAAAGCGATTGACATCTGCAAATAAAAACTAATTACTTCACCTATCTTGATATTCCCCAATTGGGAAATTAAATTCCATGTACATGTGTATGCATTAGGAATCGCCCTGGGAGCCATCTTGGCACAACCAGGGGAAGGAAATATGGACCACCCTATCTATTTTTCCATTAGAAATATTTTGCAAGCCAAACACAACTACACAACCATCGAAAGGGAAGGTCTAGCTATGATTTATGCATTACAAAAGTTTAGACACTATTTTCTAGGCTCTCATTTCAAGTTTTTTACTAACCACTCCACGTTGAAGTACCTAGTAAATAAACCAGTCCTTGAAGGAAGGATTTGTAGGTGGCTACTGCTCTTTCAGGAGTTTTCATTCAAAGTAATTGTCAAACCTGGAAGACGCAACGTAGGTCCAGATCACCTTTCTAGGTTGGAATTAGGGGAAAGTGGTGGAGCAGGGGATGATCAACTCCCAGATGCATACCTATTCCGAATTGAGGCCATCCCAGAGTATCTTGAATACATTGTTGTCTTCCTCAGTACATGGACCTACTCAGAAAATTACTCCGTAACCCAAAAATGACATATGATGGTTCAAGTAGAAAACTACCGACAAATTGCGGGATAACTTTACAAGTTGGGACTAGAGAACATCCTCAAGACATGTGTCTTGAGCCATGAAAGGAAAGATATCCTATGGGAATGCCATAGTGGAGTTGTCGGAGGACATGTTGGAGGTAAAGCTACTGCACAGAAGGTACTTCCATTTGGATTGTGGTGGGCTACATTATTTAAAGACGCTAAATATTATGATAGATCTTGTGACACCTGCCAAAGAGTAGGGAATCCATCATGCAAAGATGAATTACCCCTTCAGCCAGTTAGAGCACTTCATAAATTTGAGAAGTGTGATGTTGAATTTATTGGACCAATTAACCCTCCAACTAACCATTCAAAGACCAGATACATCATTACTGCAACAAATTACCTCATGATTGTTCGATAGATACAATTGATAGATTCAAGATTGTTCGATAGATACAACTGATAGATTCAAGATTGTTTGATAGATACAACTGATAGATTCATTTTTGAAAATGTCATTACTCAGTTTGGATGCTCTAGAATCCTGACTAGTGATCAAGGTAGTCACTTTATCATCAGCATAATCACAAAATTGACGACATAATTCCTTATACAAAACCATAAGAGAAGTCCCTATCATCCACAAGCTAACGGTACAATGGAGGAATTTGATAAAATTATGGAAAGAGGACTGACAAAAGTATGTTGTGAAAACAAGGAAGATTGGGATGATAGAGTTCCAACAGTCTTGTGGGCTTACAAGACTACCACAAAGAAGCTACACAAGTATACCCCATTTTAGTTGGTTTATGGGAAGGAAGTTTGTGTACCTGCAAATGTTATCACCCCTAGTCTCTATATAACACATGGTACATAGATGAAAGATGACGAATCAATTGCGCAAAGGATTGTAGACTTGCATGAACTTGAGGAAAGAAGATTTTTAGCATATTTTCATCAGTCAATTGAGAAAGATAGACAAAAATCTTGGCATGATAGGCACATTAAGTCCAAAATATTTGAACAAGGGGATAAGGCACTACTCTACGACACCAGTATCAGAAGCATCTAGGAAAGTTGTGCATGCATTGGTTGGGTCCATTCATAGTTGTAGAAATTTGACACTCTAGTGCAGTCAAGCTAGTGCAATTGGATGGTATCCTTCGACCATTTTGGGTGGATGGCGCCCACGGGAAGCCCTACATTTCTCATGTTTGAACCAAAGGACTGTTTCTCTAGTCCAAGGGAGCTTGTACAACAGTTAGATTTTGGTTTTTTGTAATTTCTTTAATACATGTAATAACGTCGAAGTGTGCATAGTGGCGCCACAACATATGTTTTTTTTTTTTTCATTCCAAGTGTTTCTTCTATGAAAAAATGCTTACTCGGACACACAGGGTCGAATGAGTCACCATTCCATTAAATTAGGTCATTAAATATGACAAAGACCTTCTTTTGGTCTGGGGTGGTGAATCTAAACTGTATCACAATCCAGGTACCATTTGTATAATGTCTAGTCATACCCTTTATGGTAGCTACAGTAACCCGTAAGAACGTTCTGTCAAACCCTAAATGCATGATATGTGTGGATTCCATTGATATCCCCACCGGTATTCTTAACTATTAAAATGGTATTCCCCCCAGGTTGACCATGTCCCTGTCATTATGTTCATTAAATCCAAAATCACCTTAGGGATTTTACCCCATTATCAGTCCCATCGGATGCCTGAGCATGAGATTGCATCATTGGCCTAATTATGAGTGTTTTTATGAGCGACTACAAGGCTCTCCAGTTATATTGTTTATAAAATCTCATGAACCCAAGGGTGAGACTCACTGTTTATCTCAGATACCCTTTGTTCTTGAGCTACCCTAGCCTACTATGAAAGGTCCTCTACTCCCCAGTCGTAACCCATACCCCCAACTCATCTAGTTTACTAGCGCTCCAGAGCCAACATGTTGAGAATAGTAGGAGGTCGAAGTTGAAGTCCCAAAGAGGAAATTCCAGATGAACATATGATCCCAGGGTCAAGGTCATGGGAAATGTCAAGGGAAAGGACGAGAAAGAAAAAATCCTTGACCTCGACCTGACTGACCAAGTACTATTTCCTCAAATGAATATTAGTGTGTTTTGGGACTCGGTTGCAGACTCAATGGGGGGCATGCAGTTTGTCCCAAAACCAGACTTCATCAATTTGTTCAATTCCAAAATCAGAGCCTCTACCAAGAAATTGAAGGAGGGGATCCAGTAGGAAGAAAGGGAAGCTGACTTCTGGAAGAAAGAAGGACTCTTGGAACAAACACAAAGAACGCGGGAGGAGCATTTGAAAATTCAGGCAGAACAGAAAGTAGAGAAAGTGAAGGATAAACTAACATAGGTCTGGAAAACTTTCAGAAAGACAACACCTCAACTATCGGAATCAAGTGCAACAAAAAATCTAGTAGAACAAATTGAATTGGTTCAGGTAGCCTA
The DNA here is from genome assembly GCA_009831015.1 of Picea engelmannii. Lineage (NCBI taxonomy): Eukaryota > Viridiplantae > Streptophyta > Pinopsida > Pinales > Pinaceae > Picea > Picea engelmannii. The sequence continues at coordinate 40,533 of ML837004.1, read as the reverse complement.
GATTGAGCTTGCAGAATGAGCAAAAAATATAGAAGTGCAGTTGTGGGAAAGAAAGTTAGAAGCCGAATTACAACCTTGATGTCTAAAGGAACAATTGGAAAAGGTTGTTCTAGAAGGAAACAATACAAGAGTAACACAACATAAAAATAGTATGGAGTGAACCACAATCTTCAAAGAGGTTGGTGATTGGATGGGAGTAATTTCTCGATGCAACCAAACACTAGAGGAATTGCACTTAAATACCCAATCCCTTAATGAAGAAGAGGCAAAATCCCTAGATATGTTGGAACAACAAGAAATTTTTGATGAAAGTCAGCAAGTGGATAATGATTTGAATGCACTGTTTGAATCTCATATAATGGCAAAGAAAGAACTCTAATAATTTAGACCAGTACTCCAAAACGCTTACCTACAGATGCACCAAGTGGACACTATAGCTGACTCAGAATGGAATTCCCTTGTTTCATCCAAGCTAGGATAATTCACCACAAGTGCAACCTAGCAATTTGTCGTTGAAGCTTTAGTGCTTGCTAGGAAGTGGCAGGACTAAGTCGAGAACTTCCAGGAAGTTAGGAATAAATCCTTGGAATTGGTACCTGAGTTGGGCCCTTCGTTTGAAGGAGCCAAAGAAGAAATAGTCCAAGCTGTAAGTGGAAGAAACCTAGAAGTAGAAGGCAAGGAAAAACAACAATCCAACCCATATACCACATAAGAGATAAATACTTGGCTCGAGACGAGTCAAGGATTGTGGTCGAGGCCTGTTGGGCCCTTCGTTTTGATGAAAAAAAGTTGCACAAGTTATTTCAGAGCTTCGTTTTGTTGAACAAAAGTTGTGAAAGTTATTTCAGATCTAGACAACCGACCAAAGGAAGGAAAATAAAGTGGATAAAAGGGAATGTGAAACAAGAAACATTTAGAATAGAAAATAATTGGAAGGATAACACAACACCAGTTTTGAAGAAATAGGTTGCAATTGAATCAAGAAGAAGAGAGAACTCTCGGGTTCTCAACCAACAAGCATGGATCATGTTACATATATGGGATCAATATGATTTTAAAAGAGGGATAATTATTGTAAGGTTGGTGTTGGTCTTGGTTAAGGTTCGGCAGTTCGGGAAAGGTAGAGTCCAAGTCTGAGTTTAGTTCTACTTACTATTGTTGTTAGCTAGGGTGAATCCTGAGATCTGGGTTAGGAACCAAAATGATAATGTAATAGAGTCATGTATTACTAATGATAATGTAATAGAGTCATGTATTACTATATGGTTGGAAAGAGAAAGGGGCTTATATAACCTTCTCTCGTCCTAATGGAGAAGCACTTGTTTATTATCTTTGGTATTACCATTTGTATATGCGACTCAAGTTGATCGTGTATTCTAAGAAGAGACCTATTATATGATAACATAGTTAGGGATCCAATTAAAATAAAATATATTATGTACTTAGCCATTTTTTTCTATTGAATGTTATGTTGTGTTATCTTTTAGGTCTGGTATGCTTAAATGATTATAGCTTCCATATGAATGTCGACACAAATCTGTTTCTCCATTCCCAGTTAGGAAATGTTCAGGACTACAACAAGTTTAAACTAACTTGTGCAGGAATAATATGAATCTTCATACTTTGTGGATCTTTTTGACTATTCTGCTTACCCTTCCCTCTCCTACTCATCTCGGTTTCGCTTCAGGTGAGACTTATTCCCTCCCAAGAAGATGAAAATTCCAACGCACTAGACTACATTGGTACCTTTTGTTGGTAACTTGAGAAGGACCCTGGTCTGATCACTTTGCACCAACACCTCCCTTCTGGCATGAGATGCATGATCTACTTCTTGCCTTGAGTCTGATTCATTGTTTATTTACTTCTACAATATGTTTAGGCTTTGTAACAATTGACTGTTGATGTGTTCTTGTTATTCTTGGGATCTAATTAATATTTCATTATAATCCCTATAACTATGCACCTTTCTCTTAAATATTATTGTTTTCCTTTCCAATTCGATGGGATTTTTTCTACCTACTCTATGCCCATTTGATTCATTCTTTGCATTTCCTAGGATGATATTTATCCCTTTTACTTCCTCCTCATGGATATAAGTTCCCTTTTCATCTTCCATGTCTCTATTCCTCATTCTGAACCAACTTTGTTAGATACAAAAATTTCCACAATTATGTAAAATTATGCATAATTTTGTCCTTTAAGCCCACTGGTCATTTTCCTTCTAATATTTTAAGAATTCTTCTATTCAAATCACAATTTTGGGTGCATAGGTGGATTATTCTATCCAAGGGATTTCTAATGAAAACTCTCTTTCTCAATTATGAGATATAAGAAAAAAGTTATAGTCTTTTGGATTTTTCCAATTTTACCTCTTTTGTGCACCTTTCTCCCTAGTGCAATTACATTCAGACACCAACTTCTGATAATTGTAGAGGAAACTATGGAAATATAAACAATTTTTTTGTATGAATTGGTGATAACACTAATGAAAATGAGTTCACAAAAACTCTAATATTGTCAATTTGTTTCTCCAATCAAAATCAACAACAATATGGAAATGTATACTGTCCTTTTTGCACTTTTTTTTTCCAAACTTCGATTTTTTTTAGCCAAACTAGATATCTCCAAAACTGAGAAAATCTGGAAAAACTTCACTAAGGAAACGTTATCTAACATGATAAGTATATAAAATGTTGAGTAAACAAAAAATTTTAGTTTCGTCATCTGGGGTCACCTTTACTTCTTTTAAAATCCCAAAATTCTCCAAAAGTGGCTCAAAATAGTGGAGTTTTCCTTGATTTGGCATATCTACTCCAAACTCCTTGGAATCTATCCAATTACTTCACTTGGTATTTTCGTGTCTACTTTTATAAAACCTTGTGAAAATCTCATTAGTAACAGGGGCCTTCCCATTTAGTACCAATTTCTCTTAAAAAAACTCTAATTTATGATTTTTGGAAAATTGGTGCATAATTGACCCATCTTCACTAGAAATCCTATAACCCTCCTCACTGTAGGAAAACCCAAAAAATTTCATTGGGAACTGAGCTATTCTACTCATGTTATGGACAAAACACGACTTAGTTTTTTTTAAACATAGGACACCCTTTGTTGATGTGGCACCATCGATATACTTGGCATCCTGAGGTGATGCCATGTCACCTCTTGACCACTCTATCCCTTCCTAATAATCCTCCATCACCTTCATCCCTCTTTTTTCCTTCCTCTTTTTCCATCACCCTGCTTCTCTTTCCTGCATCTTTTCTTTTCTTTTCTTCCAACCACACTCGACCTTCATGATTCATGCAACATTCTCTAAATGTTTGGTGGGATAGGAGGCTCCCATACCATACCTTTACCCTGGGTGCACATATACTTGGAATAATATATCATATCTACAACTAAGATATTCTATAGGTTGACAAGTTGCACCCAACCTAAGAAATACAAACTTGATCATGCCCTTGATCAAATGACAAAGAAGGGAAGAATATAAAAGTTGATTGTTCTTTGAATGGGAGTTTGAGTAGGATAGAATTTGGATTGATCCAAAAGTTCCATTGTTGGGACAAGATTTTGGGGACCCATTTTTGGAACTGCGTAGGAGAAAATGACATGCGTAAAAGAAGGAAAGGCATTTGGCACACATTCGCATGAAGGGCTCAACGCGCACAAAAGAAGGAAGATCGTTGGAATCCGTTAGGAATTTTGGGTCCATTGATATGAGCTAAGTCCTATTGTAATTGTATACATATGTAAGGGTTTTGGGATAGATAGTATGAAATGAAGGAAAAGAGAAGTAAGAAAGTAAGTAAGTGGTGAAGAGCGATGGAGAGATAGGAGAACGACACGGGCATTTTGTATGAGACATAATGTATGAGTGCAATGCACATATTTTGTAATGGATGTTATGAATAATATAATAAGAAGCCGTCCATTGTGGACGTATCCCAACTTGGGTGAACCATGTTAATCGTGGTGTCTATGTGTTATGATGTGCTTGTTGTTTTTTTTATTACACACATATAATATATGTTCTATTACTTTGAGTATGTTTCATGCTACTATGTCTCTGCACACATGGTATAAGGTATAATGAACAAATGCTAAGTAGAATGGTTATAAGGATTTTCTCCCATCCCTTCAACACTGCCAAAACTTGGTTCCTGTAGTTTCCATAGATACCTCGGGTGAGACTTCACCTTCTTGTGGGTGATGTCAAAAGGGACGATATCTGAGGGTTTTTTTGGTGAATTCATGTGGAACCCTGGGTCTACCCACTATGTGCCAAAAAATAGTTCCATTGTTGGGACTGGGATATGCGACTGAAGGTAATGTGGAGGCCCACTAAGGAAGAGATAGGATGATGGTAAGAGAAAAAGGAATGCAATTTTTCTAGAGATCATAATAAGAACCCGTGGATCATCTTAGAGTAGTGGCTATAGAGATATGTATTTATAGACTTACATGAGATTTTCTTTATTGATTTCTCGATATTTTTGGCTGAGTGGATACAAAGGTTATTTGAAAATAATGGGACATTCCGAAGCATTTTTCCAAGGAGTTGGACCCTTGAGTTGATCAAAAAAGTTAATACAATAAGTAATCAGATCTCGCACTCAATTGATTTATGCTTGCATAGTGTATTTGGGGCTTATATTACTGAGTTTGTTATAGATTGTACCCAATGATATAGTGATGTTGAAAGAGATTTATTTAAATTTCCACATGGAAGATATTTGAAATCATTATCTACTTGGGTGAATATGTTGTTGTGTGATAAGGGGGTTATGAGGTTGGAATATGATCACCCTTGTAGTAGGCGCCTTCATGTGCATAGGGGGGACCGGGGGCTGACCAGGGGATGGTATCAGAGTATGGAGGAGAGGGATGTATGAAAGAATAAATAAGGAAAAAATGGATTGAGAATGTTGAGAGAAGAATAAGTTGCAAAAAAATAAGAGATTGGAGTGTTGTGCATTAGAAAAATATTTCAGTACAATAGGAAGAAGACTGTGGATAATAGAGAAGGGAAACACAATGAGATTGAGGAAAGAGACACCGGCGTAGTGCTACATGTTGAAGAAATATCATGCATAAAGGAAAAGGAGAAGGACCGCAAGCTTAGTCTAGCATAAGAAGATGCATTACATTCCATCAGTCCCACTCATGCCAGAATCTATGTCGAACCCATGACCCCGTGTGCGTGTCCAAGGTCTAAGGTAAGATCTGAAACTTTGTTGCAAAAAATTGTAGTTAGTGAAGGAGGCAAGGATAGAAGTACAGGTAGTCAGAGTAGTGGAGGTAGTATGACAACCTAGATTCAAGCAACGACATTGAGGAATAATATTGTGCAGTACACAATGGCGGGGGTAGACCCCACTTTGAGAATGCCTGTATTCCATGAAGTAGGGACAAAAGATCTAGGACAACACTTATTTGTGTGTAAAGAAATATGGACCGTGAAGAACTTCCAGGATGATGATATGAAAATCATGTTGTTAGTGATGAAATTCATAGATTGCATGTTACTATGGTATATGAAGTATCACTCAAATACACCTACGGGACAAGCCAAAAATTTGGAAGACATCAGGCAAGCCCTGTTAAAAGAGTTCCAGAAACCGAAGTTTGAGTGACATTGTATTACATAACTAAAATAAATCAAGAAATTTCATAATGAATCAATATGGTATTTTGATCATAGATTCAAGATATTTATGGATTAGTTAACTTTCCAGATTCCAGACGAGTAACATAGGGAATGGTTCATTGCGAGATTGTTACCACATGTACAATGTCGATTGACATAGGAATAATATTACATCGTATTCAGAAGCACTAGAGTTCACCATGAAGTTGGAATCATCCCATATAGGTGATAATGGTGTAGGTATGGCTCACGTTCAATCGTAGTTAGAAACATTAAAAATTTAGTTGCAGGAGCTTGCTCAAGGGAAGGAAGAGCATGAACAAGTCTGGTGTGTTACATGCAGAAAGGAAGGTAATCATAAGAATGAATTTTCAACCTTTGTATATTATTTGGCTACAGGAGCTATGAATCCTTTGGCCACATAAGGAGGGATATGGTGTAATATATGCAGAACGATGGGTCATCACCCAAATGCTTGTCCTTTGATGCAGAAGTATCAGAGCACTGCCAAAATATTCTTTTGTAATTTTTGTAAGTTTGTGGGACATGATGAAAAGGACTATCACACACTCGATATAATGAGAGAACACAGTGCATATGCATACATAGTTCAAGGAGAAGACAAATCGAAAGGAGGGGTACTGCAATATAATAATCCGAGGGGATATAATCAAGGAGGAAGATGAGGATTTAGAGGTCAGGGAAGAGGAGGATTCAATAGAGGAAGAGAACTGATTATGTCATATAAATGTAACCAACTGATGAATTTGGTGCAAGATTGTCAAAATCCTTGTACGACATGCAAATATTGTAGACAGTTGGATCAAGTGACGGGAGAATTTCCGAAGATGATCTCGAAGTGGTAGAATAAAAGGAACATGAATGTGTAGATGATAGCAGTGGAAGAGAGCGACGATTGACCAAGTGTAGCAATAGTTATGCATAGAGGAGAAAGGACAAGAGTTGATGTGACGAAACAAGGAATTCAGAATGACCAATGGGTCTAGAAAGCAGCAGAACCTCCTCCAAATTTTTACCTTAGGAAAGAGAGAGAAACATATAAGCAATAAATAAAGGAACTTCTAGAAACAGGATGGGGAGAATTGACTTCACAACCTGTGTATGACATGCCTCCATCCTATGACCACTTGATCACAGAAAGGCCAGCTGGGAAGGCAAGTACTCTGGAAAGTTTCTTAAAGATTTTTTTAGAACTAATGAAGGATGAATTGCATTAAACATGTTGTGAAGGATGATGCATGAGTTCACACAAGATAAAGAAGAACTTGGTGCAAAACAAGCAGTTAACTAGGTACACTGCAGGAAAAGGACGAACATGGAAATATGACATAATGTGCAGATAAGAGACTATGATATGGATAATATCATATTATATATGGGATATTATGTGAACGTCCTTTCACAATAGACATGGGAGACAATGGGAAAACCAAAATTGATCTACTCACCTATTCAGTTGAGGCTATCAAATTAGCATAATATTGCTCTGATTGGAAGACTGACAAGGGTAAATGTTAATATGGATGGGGTGTGCAACACAACATATTTTGAAGTAATCGAGATAGTGGATGGTATTAAACCTTACCCAACATTACTTGGACTCAATTTGTATTTTGATAACTAGACCATTATTGATCTGAAAAGGGGAAAAATGATCTTTGAAGTAGAATACTTGAGAGTTATTTCGCCATTGGATACCACAGAAGGAAGACGATATGTGGAACTGACAAGGGGAAAAGAAATCGATAACCTTTACAATGTGACTGCACTGATGGATGACTATATTAATCCTATTGTTGCGGTTGTACTTAGTTGGTGAAGTATCATTTCTTGCATGTCGGATTCATAACACGCCTTGAAACATTGGAAACATAGGTTACATGAAGTATCTAAAAGGAGATGTGCTCGCATTACCCACACACTACGCTCGATTTTAGATGAGGTACATGTTCCTATGAAGTATGATCGAATAACATATATAGATTATTTTGTAAAATAATTTGAATTGCGTATAACAAGACAATAAATATTGCTAGCTTTAGATATCAAAAAGCAACTCCTGCAAGGTGGCGAGATGCACATAAAGATAGAATAGAGAACTACCAGCAATGAAGAAGGATGTTACAGGTTAGGTTTGGAACATGAACTGAATATATTGCTCAGAAGTATACTGGGTTGAGTTTTCCTACATATCATCATACATAGTCCACCATGACATAGAACTCAGTACCTAAGTAGGAATGGAGACACTTATTTGTACAAACTTTGGATATGACCCCAAAGAACTAGTATATATAACTAGAAGTACGCTGAGGAACGACAGACTGGGAATCTTTGACTCGCAACTTCAAGGAAATTTTCAATTTTGAAGATCATACCCCTTCGATAGACATAAATTTTTGGATTATCAAGAACAATATATTTACATCAGAAGAATTAACGAGACCAATACCCTTATGTAGTGTGCCCAGATCTTCTACGACTGTTCAAGAGATTTTGGAATGCTATAACGTTGTTGGAGAAGACCAGAAGGAGTAAGACCTAAGAAATTTGAAAGTGGTAGAAATTGAAGGAGACAGTGTATTAGAAGGTCCTGAGCTTGAATCTGTCGAGTATGAAAAACCATTGAAAACACATAAGGTGAATATTGGTACGAAGGATAATCCAAATTTTGAAAAAAATGGAGATTACTGGAATGAAGAAACTGTCGAGAAGATTGTTGACTTACTGAGTGATTACCAAGACCTTTTCCCAACTACATTTTCAGAAATGAAAGGGATTTTTGAGGAGCTATGGGATATGAAGATCCCTTTGGAGCCAAATGCCAAGCTAGTGAAGCATAGATCGTACTGATTGAACCTAGTATATAAGCAGAAAGTGAAAGCATAAATAGATAGAATGTTGGAATATGATATTATTGAAATCGTTGTAGAGTCATAATGGATCAGTATGATGGTGATTTAGGACAAGAAAATGAGTGGAATCAGAATTTTTGTGCATCTGCAGAAATTGAATGATGCTTTCTTACATGAGATGTTTCCTATCCTGTTTACAGCTGAATTTTTCGAGAATGTAGGAGGACATGAAGCTTACTCATTTACTAATGGATTCTATGGGTATCACCAGATTTAGATTGTGCATGAGGATAGGCATAAGAAAACATTTGTGACAGAATGGGGATGCTATCATTATAAAGTCATGCATTTTGGATTGCAAAATGCACCAACAATATTTTCCTAAATTGTTGTCATGGATTTTAAAGAATTTATTCATAAATTCCTAGAAGTATACCTAGATGATTGGATAGTGTTTAGTTTGTTGAAGGAGCATATTGAAATTATGTGCTTGATGTTGGATAGATGTAGACAGTTCCATATTTATGATTGGATGGTGTTTAGTTTGTTGAAGGAGCATATTGAAATTATGTGCTTGATGTTGGATAGATGTAGACAGTTCCATATTTCCTTGAACTTGAAGAAGTGTATTTTCTATGCACCATTTGGTATCTTTTTGGGTCATGTAGTATGTAAACAAGGTCTTTTGGTTTATTCTGTGAATATTCATTTTATTGTTGATTTACCACCACCTACTTAAGTGCAAAAAATATGAGAAACATTGGTTCATATGGGGTACTAAATAAAGTTGATTAATGGATACACACAAACCATAGCCCTGATGGAAAATTTGTTGAAGGAGGTCAAGTTTCAATGGAACAAGGAATGTTAGCAAAGTTTGGATACCTTGAAGTAGAAATTGGTAAATTTGTCGATTTTAGTATTTCCAGATTGGAAGAAGGAATTCCATGTCCACGTAGATGCATCATCTATAATGGTAGGCACAATTATAGTTCAGCTAGGGGAAGGAGGTTTGTATCATCCCATTGCATTTTCCAACATAAATTTGTCAATACCGAACAAAATTACAGTACTACAGATGGTGAAGGAATGGCAATGGTGTATGCAATAAAAAGGTTTAGCCATTATCTACTAGGATCACATTTTATGATGTACACAAACCATTCTATGCTGAGATACTTAGTGAATAAGCCAATGTTGGGGGGAAGATATTCAAATGGATGTTATTATTTTAGGAGTATGATTTTGAATTGATTGTGAAAACAGGAAAATTAAATACAAGACTTGATCATTTGTTGTGCATATTAACAAGGGAAGATGTAGGAAATGTGGATGGCAGTCTTCCATATGCACACTCTTTTGTAGTACAGATGGTCGATGCTTATTTTTCATATATTTTCTAGTTCTTGAGCACATGAGTAGCTCCACTCGACTTTACAATTGCGTAGAAGAAGCAATTAGTAGTAAATAAAATATATTTATCAACTTATAACAAAGAATTTGTATAATTTAGGCGCATATGGTATTCTTCGGTGATGCGTATTGGATCAAGAGAGGCCTATGATACTATCAAAGCCACATGAAGGAATTGTGAGAGGCCACTATGCAGGAAAACTGATGGCTCGGAAAATTTTGCATGCAAGACTTTGGTGGCCCACCCTTCATAAGGATGCTAAGGAGTTTTGGAAGACTTGTGATATATGTCAGTGAGTTGGGAATCCATCCATAAGAGACGAGATTCCTTTAATACCACAATTTACATTACAATATTTTGATAAATGGGCATTTTATTTCATTGGACCGATCAACCCACCAGCAAAAATATTAGGAGCAAGATACATAATCACTACGAAGTATTACTTAACTTGATGGGCTGAAGCAGAACCTGTTAGAGATTGCAACTCGAAGAATGTTGTCACAAGGTTTGGATGTCTGAGAATCCTTATGAGTGATCAAGGGACCCATTTTTTGAATAAAACGATTGCTTATTTGACAGAGGAATTTCATATTTATCACCATAAGAGCACACTTTATCATCCTCATGTGAATGAAAGAATGGAATTTTTTAACAAGATCCTAGAGCATGTGCCAAAAAAGATATGTAATGTAAATAGAGATGACTGGGACCTGAGGATTCCTACAGTACTATGGGCATATTAGACTACATGTAAGAATTTGATAGGACATACACCATTATGATTAGTATACATCTAGGAATAAATTATGCCCATGGAGTTCATTGTGTCAAGCCTACACATTGTCGCATTGGCAGAGCTCACTGATTCTGGTGCAGTAGAGAAAATACTATCAGATCTAGTCGAATCAGAGGAGGACCACTTCATCACATGATTTCATTGATAGGTTATGAAATATTGTGAAAAGGCATGGCATGATAGACATATTAAATATAATAAGTTCCATATGGGAGACCTAGTTTTTCTCTATGACAACAAATTTTTGTAGCACCATGGAAAGTTCCAAATGCATTGGTTGGGTCTGTATGTCATAAGGTTTGTGACAGAGGTAGGTACTCTTCAATTGGAGAAATTGAATGGGGAAATCATGGAAGTATGAGCCAATGGTAGTCGACTGAAACTTTATAGGGATATTCGTCCTTTCGTGCACTAGCCCAAATGCATAGTACGTGTACTATAGTATCTATATTATATTGAAAAAAAATAAAAAATAAAAGAAGCAATAAAAGAGCTTGAGGCTTGAAGTTCTAAATCGGACATTGTTCAAGGAGTCAAATTAGAAGAAAAAGAGATGAACAAGAAAATGTCATGGAAAGAAAGAGGAAGGTGTGCAAGAAGGAGAATTGAATTACACGCAAAAAGAAGAATTGAATTTCACACAAAAAGAGCCAGGATAAAGACCAACGTAGATGAAGGGAAAAGTATTAAAGGGAAAACATCATGGAGAGATGGAAACAATGTGTAGTCATAAATGAAAAACGACAACCATATTTTGACAGGTTGAAAAATCTAGACTAAGATCCATTAGAAAATAATTTTTTTACGCAAGATCCATACGAGAATTAAATGTGAATGAAATCATATTGGAAAGAGAATTTTGGTGCAAAGAGTAATGAAACAATTGGAAACAACCTATAAAAGAAAACAAGGAGCGATGAGAAAGGGTATTATCTATTTGGAAATTCAAAGAGAATAGAGAGACAGAGGAGAGACAAATCTTACAAAGGAGAGAGATGAGAGAGTTGCATCATAGAAAACCATGACACCACCAAATACGTGAGAATACACATCATAGACAAAAAATCCGCACACTAAGCATGCATCAGTACAAGTACAGGAAGAAACCTTGAGAGAAAAGGAATTGGATCCAGTAAATTTTCCAAGGGCATATGTGCCACCCAGGAAGCTAACAACAAAGCAAGTTAGACTTTCCAAGGATCCAAAGTATGAACTAGTTAAACTAGTGAGTCCACCTGGGGTCAATATTGAGGGAGACATGTTGGGTGCAGTAGGAAGTATGCATTTTTTAGACCATGATCTTGCAGATCTAAAGAAATTTATAGAGTTATCACTGCAAAATTATTTGCACACAATACTCCTCCTAGACTCACTCATACTCACAGTCGAACCATAGGAGTGGGAAACAACACTGCAACGAACATGCATATTGAACTTGCTGGAGATCCCACACTTTGGCAGAAGCACAAAAATAAACATCTACATTAAGAAATTGTTCAGTTGTATCCACAGAGGTTTCCTCTCGTTGGACATGTCAGTGTCTATTGACACCCAATTCATAGCACATATTACATGATTGTATTGAGAAGGGGAAGACCCATTACCTTTTTTCATGGATAAGACTCAAGAGAAAGAATCAGTGGAAATGATCAAGGACAAATATATCACACACAGAGAAATGTGCAGATCAAGAATCACAATAATTAACGATGATTCCATCATATTTGTGACATAGGTGATGGCTTGCAGGTTACTCAGGAAATGTCACAGAGATCAGGTACTAGCAAGAGTAATAACAGCAACAAAAAAGTGCACAATGGGAGTGCAGATAAATGGGGTAAAATTTTTGGTGAATCTTTTTTTAACTGACTACAGGGAAGCACATGATAAAGGTACCGAGTTTAACTATGCTTGGTTATTGATTTTGATTGCATTAGTTTCTTGGAGGGAGCCAGAATAAAATTAGTTCCTAGAAGGTATGAAGGAACTGTTCCCAGTAGAAAGGTATGTTTCATTGTGTCATACCACACACAAGAACAAAAAAATGGACAACAATATCACGTTATAAATTTATAAGGATACAATACAGAAGTGTATTGAGGACACACCATGCATACTGCCTCAGAAAATTGAAGAATACAAGGAATTCATGCGATTCAAAGTAGAGCCACACCACATGTACATCCAAGCAAAGAGAGACCCGGATCAACTATGGTTATTGACCAGCTACAGAATGACATAAACGGATGTCAGTTATATTGTACACAACAAATAAACAAAGTAGAAAATGCATGTTCTAGAAACAAAACAGAAGGAGACGCAACACCAAGAGAAGGATCAAGAAGAAGAAAAAGAACACGAATAACAAGGTAATGGTGCAGGCGACACTCAAAAAACATTTCCCATTGGAGAGAAGAGAAAGAAGCATCCTAAGGAGCGCTCAACAAATAAACACTAGAAGAGGAAAGCCTCAAAGGAAGTAGCTATATAGGACATAACTCAAGATGAATTGGAGAATATTGAAGATCAGTTGAAATAAGTCATTGAAGAATAATTTCAGAGAGCTACGCAGAGACAGGAGGAAATGCCCATGAATGTGCAGGCATAGATAGCTACATTGTGCCAGATTCTAAAATAGACTAGGATAACACCAGTCCAAATGACAAAGAGCACAAAAAAGATAATATTGTCACAATCAATGACATTGTTGGCAAATTCGGTGAACAGGCAGCGTAAGCTTGTCATTGATGGAAAGTACAACATTGAAGATGACAGGCAAACAGAAGACAAGTTCCTAGAGGTGAATGATCGAAAGCAGTGAGTGCACGAAGCGAGAGCCGTTAGATTTGGTGCAGAGGTAGCGAGAGCCGTTAGATTTGGTGCAGAGTTGCCGACAGCCGTCGGATCTATGGAAGTTGCACGGAGGATAAGTTATCATGAGCAAGAGGAGAGGCTTCATTGGAGAATCGGGAATCGGAGTTTCACGAGTCTCGTGCACAATTACAACGAAAACTCCGAAATCGAGATATGCGATTTCATGATTTGATCTCAGCCGTTAAAGCAAGCATGAGATATGGACCGTTGATTTTCTTCATCGGAGAATTGGGGATCGGGATTTTATAATGTCCAATTCACTTGACATTAAAAACTCCAAAATCGCGATATGCGATTTCGCGATTTGATCACAGCCGTTAAAGCAAGCATGAGATCTGGACCGTTGATTTCCTTCATCGGAGAATCGGGGATCGGGACTTTGATATGTCAAGAACACATTGCAGCAGAAACTCAGAAATCGCGAAACGCGATATTGCGATTCAATCGCAACCATTGAGTCAAGATCGCACCAGGACCGTTGATCACAGATCTATACGAAATTTCGGGGATCGGGTTTTGGTATTGACAAAAACATTGAACATCAGACATCGCAAAATCGCGATATGCGATTTCCTGATATGGCATATAGCCTATGGGCCCCCCAGGAGTCAGTGGAGGACAGGTGTAAGGAGTACAGAGGAAGTCGGGGAATGACATATCATGGGTCCAAGGGGCATATGCACATTATCATTGTAAACCCCGAAATCCTGACGAGAGGTATAGTGACAGTCACATGATAGCTGGTCACATGGACCATTGTGTAGCCGGAAGGGGCTAAAGCTCGGGAAAGGAGCACATTGGGGATCGGAGAATCGGGGGTTCTGAGTACATGTACATCTCGACACTGAGAATTCCAAAATCGCGATGAGTGAAATCCCGATGGGATCTGAACCGTTGGATCAAATATTAATCAGAGGGTTGTTGATCTTTCTCATACATTAACGCTTCAGTTATGAATCCGTTAAGAGAAATAGACTGATCATGAAAAATCGGTTAGTGTTTCAGTTTCCAAGACAAATGTCCTTGTATTACCTATTGGAAGGGGAAGCGAAATCGTCAAGGAATCGTGTATAAAAGAAAATGAGCGAGACTAAATTGGGGTGGCCATTCTGGATGGAAAGAGAACAAAACAGTAAGAAAGGAGAAAGGAGAAGATGCTGAGCATGAAATTTAATGACAGGAAGAGCAGAAGAAGAGCTGAATGACAGAAGAATATGATGCAGAGCAGACCTATTGAAGAAGAGAAGAATTGAAGAACAGTTTATTGAAGATCAGATACCGAGAAAGACTGGTAAGAATTATATGAATAGTTGCCTGTGTATTCATTATTTAATATTCAAGGGTGGTTGGGAGGTGCTCGGGAGGACTGTTGTCCTCAGAAGTTCAAATGGGTGCTTGAACATGGGAAGTTGTAGCTTCCATCTAGTTGCAACCAGAGAAACAAGGGTGGCAGGGTGGTGCTAGGGAGAACAGGTGTTCTCTGTTATGTAGGTTGGAGCCTGTGTAACTGGAAGTTGGTGCTTCCATCCAGTTGGTGCTGGAACATTCAGGAAGTTGGTGCTTCCATCTAGTTGGTGTTGGAATACTCAGGGAGTTGGTGCTTCCTTCTAGTGGGTTCTAGAGAAACCAGAGAGTTGGAGCTCTCAAACAAGTTGTAGCTTGTAAGACAGAGGTAGAAGCCTCACATTGAGTTGGTGCTCAATTGTAAATGATGTACAGAACTGCAAAAGACTGCCTATCATTTCGAAGAAGAAGAGGTTTTCTCCCTTTATGGGTTTCCTCGTGAAAATCTGTCTCTG
>ML837004.1:8065-19836 GCA_009831015.1 Picea engelmannii | reverse complement strand
ACTGTGTTGATGAGAGAAAAAGCACCAGTGGAGGAGCATTTTTTCTGGGTGACTCACTAGTTGCATGGCTTAGTAAAAAGCAAGGATCCATTTCACTATCCACTACAGAGGCAGAATACATTGTTGCTGCTACTTGCTGCACACAGATCTTATGGATGATACAAACGCTTGTAGATTTGAAGGTAACTTACACTGATCCTATACAAATTCATTGTGATAACACCAGTGCAATAAGTGTCTCCAAGAATCCTGTTCTTCATTCCAAGACTAAGCATATTCCAATCAAGTACCATTTTCTCAGAGAACAAGTTACAAACAGAATTGTTCAGCTGAATTATATTCCTTCCAAAGAACAGATTGTTGATATATTTACTAAACCATTACCTGCGACCCCTTTTGGATATCTTCGTCAAAAGCTGGGGGTTACAAACTCTTATGTCTAATATGTACACCTGGTCAGGGGGAGTGCTTATTGAATATCTGGTGAATTTCCTAAATGCTTATAGATGACAGGGGGAATATGTTCTGCAACAAGATCAAGTGGACAAATGTTTCTTCTTTGACATTGATGTCAAAGGGGGAGAAAGGAGTCGAGTTCGATATGTTTCAGGTGCAGAGGAGAGTTTGTGTAGAGGAGAGTCTGAATGGCCGAATGCAGAGGAGTGTTGAGTCTGAATGCAAGTGTTGCCATCAATGCCAAAGGGGGAGATTGTTGGCAAATTCAGTGAACAAGAAGCGTAAGCTTGTCATTGATGGCAAGTACAACATTGAAGATGACAGGCAAACAAAAGACAAGTTCCTAGAGGTGAATGATTGAAAGCAGTGAGTGCACGCAGCGAGAGTCGTTAGATTTTGTGCAGAGGCAGCGAGAGCCGTTAGATTTGGTGCAGAGTTGTCGACAGCCGTCGGATCTGCGGAAGTTGCACGGAGGATAAGTTCTCATGAACAAGAGGAGAGGCTTCATCGGAGAATCGGGAATCAGAGTTTCACGAGTCTCGTGCACAATTACAATGAAAACTCTGAAATCGCGATATGCGATTTCGCGATTTGATCTCAGCCATTAAAGAAAGCATGAGATATGGACTGTTGATTTTCTTCATCGGAGAATCGGGGATTGGGATTTTATAATGTCCAATTCACTTGACATCAAAAACTCTGAAATCGTGATATGCGATTTCGCGATTTGATCACATCCGTTAAAGAAAGCATGAGATCTGGACCGTTGATTTCCTTCATCGGAGAATCGAGGATCGAGACTTTGATATGTCAAGAACACATTGCAACAGAAACTCAAAAATCGCGAAACGTGATATTGCAATTCAATTGCAACCGTTGAGTCAAGATCGCACCAGGACCGTTGATCACAGCTCTATACGGAATTTCGGGGATCGGGTTTTGGTATTGACAAAAACATTGAACATCAGACATCGCGAAATCGCGATATGCGATTTCCCAATATGGCATATAGCCTGTGGGCCCCCCAGGAGTCAGTGGAGGACAGGTGTAAGGAGTACAGAGGAAGTCGGGGAACTACATATCATGGGTCCAAGGGGCATATGCACATTATCATTGTAAACCTTGAAATCCCGACGAGAGGTATAGTGACAGTCACATGATAGCTGGTCACATGGACCATTGTGTAGCCGGAAGGGGCTAAATCTTGGGAAAGGAGCACATCGAGGATCGAAGAATCGGGGGTTCCGAGTACATGTACATCTCGACACTGAGAATGCCGAAATCGCAATGAGTGAAATTCCGATGGGATCTGAACCGTTGGATCAAATATTAATCAGAGGGCTGCTGGTCTTTCTCATACATTAACGCTTCAGTTATGAATCTGTTAAGAGAAATGGACTGATCATGACAAATCGGTTAGTGTTTCAGTTGCCAAGACAGATTTCCTTGTATTACCTATTGGAAGGGGAAGCAGAATCGTCAAGGAATCGTGTATAAAAGAAAATGAGCGAGACTGAATTGGGGTGGCCGTTTTGGATGGAAAGAGAACGAAACAGTAAGAAAGGAGAAAGGAGAATATGCTGATCATGAAATTTAATGACAGGAAGAGCAGAAGAAGAGTTGAATGACAGAAGAATATGATGCAGAGAAGACCTGTTGAAGAAGAGAAGAATTGAAGAATAGTTTATTGAAGATCAGATACCGAGAAAGACTGGTAATAATTATCTGAATAGTTGTCTATGTATTCATTATTTAATATTCAAGGGTGGTTGGGAGGTGCTTGGGAGGACTGTTGTCCTCAGAAGTTCAAATGGGTGCTTGAACATGGGAAGTTGTATCTTCCATATGATTGCAGCCAGAGAAACAAGGGTGGCAGGATGGTGCTAGGGAGAACAGGTGTTCTCTGTTATGTAGGTTGGAGCCTGTGTAACTGGAAGTTGGTGCTTCCATCCAGTTGGTGCTGGAACATTCATGAAGTTGGTGCTTCCATCTAGTTGGTGTTGGAATACTCAAGGAGTTGGTGCTTCCTTCTAGTGGGTGCTAGAGAAACCAGAGAGTTGGAGCTCTCAAACAAGTTGTATCTTGTAAGACAGAGGTAGCAGCCTCACATTGAGTTGGTGCTCAATTGTAAATGATGTACAAAACTGCAAAAGACTGCCTATCATTTCGAAGAAGAAGAGGTTTTCTCCCTTTATGGGTTTCCTCATGAAAATCTATCTCTGTGTGTGCTTCATGTGTGACTGATGGTTTTTACTTTTACTGTTCATATGCTGTACATTGTTGATGACCACATGAAGAAAGATTAATAATATTTTAATAAGTATAAAATTGTTTAAGCTTATATACAACCGATTCACCCCCCCCCCCTCTCAGTTGTTTTAGTATTTCCAACAGACATATCAACCACCATCAACATCACTAAAGTGCTAGATAATGGAGATATAAACAAAGGCCATAGAGTTCCCCATGGCATAAATGTAGGATCACACACAAGAATTAAGTCATATTGACTTAGTGTTGTCACAGTTATCGATGAACGCACTACATAGATTGTAGACAAGTGTCACACAAGAGATCCAGTTTCTCATAGAATCGACTGCTATGGAGTTGGTAAAAGAGACTGCAGATAAAGATGCAGTACATGCAAAATAAAACAAACTCATGCTAGAATGGAATGAGGCTATGCAGAAAAAATAATATTGCAACAAGAAGTGTAGGAGGTATACAAAAACGTCCCAAAGGTGAAAATGGAAGTAGATACTCCCTTAGAATAACAAGTGAAAAAGATAAGCGAAGCCATTCAAGGATTTCGTGCAACAAAAATTTACTTGGAAGCTTGCACAACACCAAGTACCCTACCAGAGGAAAGGGAGAAATCGGAGAAGAAAAACATGAAAACCCTGGAGAGTATTAGGAGTTTGGATGAGGAATGCACAAAGTTAGATGAAGAGAGTACACAAGTGTGGACTCAAGTTTTGGAGGATGCAAGGTTACAAGAAATAGAATAGAGATTATAGGCTCCGTAGGAGAAGACTTAGAAGTTCAAAGAAAAAATAAGCACTCTGCCAAAAACAAAACAAATGGATGTAATAGTTGAGAATGGGAAATTTTACCTCGAGATAAACTAGATAAGAGATGAACAACAAAATATTGTGCATAATCTTGAGCCACTATAGGAGGAAGCATTTCGAGTGACAAAATAACTTACGGATGCACAAGGAATAATAAAGTAAGCAGTGCAAGACAACACAAAGAAACTAAAGACCCCCATTACCACATAGACAATAGAGAGGATATTGGATCAATAAGCACAAGAAAAGGAGAAGGTCACAACGATGAAGGAAATTTTTTAGAAGTTCGTTGCAATGTGCCAGGAAGTGCAGTGGAAGGACTGAGTGGCTCGAGACGAGCCACATGTCAGTGTTGGGGGTTGTTGGGATAGGATTTTGGGGACCATTTTTGGGAATTGCACAGGAGAAAACAACATTTTAAAAAGAAGGAAATATAGTTGGCGCACGTTCGCATGCAAGGGTCAACAATCATAAAAGAAGGAAGATCGTTGGAAGTCGTTACGAATTTTGGGTCCATTGATAGGAGATAAGTCCTATTGTAATTGTGTAAATATGTAAGGGTTTTGGCATAGATAGTAAGTGGCCAAGAGCGATGGAGATGTATGAGAATGACAAGGGAATTTCGTATGAGACATAATGTATGAGAACAATGCAAATATTTTATAATGGATGTTCTAAATAATATAATAATAAGCCATCCGTTGTGGACATATCCCAACTTTGGTGAACCACGTTAATCATTGTGTCTATGTATTATGATGTGCTTATTGTTTTTTTAATTGCGTGCATATAATAAATGTTCTGTTGTTATGAATATGTTTCATGTTAATATGTCTCTTCACACATGGTATAAGGTAAAATGAACAAATGCTACGTAGAATGGTTATAAGGATTGTCTCCCATCTATTCAACATTGTGGAAAGATGGTTCCTGCAATTCCCATAGATACCTCAGGTGAGACTTCACCTAATTGTGGGTGATGTCGAAAGGGTCAGTATCTAAGGGTTTTGTTGGTGAGTTCATGTTGAAACCTAGCTCTTCCCACTACGTTCCAACACCCATAACCTCTTACCACCTTGTTTCCATGTGATTTATGTTGGGTATGTGTTATATTCTTTGCACGAGCAGTAGTGTCTGAGCATATGCGTCGGGCGTACGGGGGGATTAGAGGGTGTACAGGGGAGAGGATCCCCCCGCGTGGGGGTTTAGGGGCATAATTTGATTGGAATTCACCCTAAAATTCACCCAATTAAATTTCCCCTTGATGATTTTGGGCATAATTTGATTGGAATTCACCCTAAAAAAACTTTTGCATCAAGACCGCATTATATTTAGGTGGTTTTTCGGCACATGGTTTCTTTGTCGATGGTTTTCTATTTTCGGTTAAGGAATTAGGGTTTTAGACTAATCCAATTCATTGGGTTAGGGTTTTGGATTCCGTTGGCTCCTATATGTATTTTTGTATTATAAACATTGTAACATGATGAATAATATAGAATATGATGGTTTTCCTGGTTTGGGTTTCCAGGGGAAAAATATATGTGTAATGTTTGTATTTTCTATTGTATCTTTTATGTTCCTTTACTGAATATCTGTTTGCAGTAGATATTTTACAAGGTTAAAATCTACAATTTCTTTTGATTTCTTGTGGGGGTTTGAGGAAGAAATTAAAAACCACATGTCCAAGGTCCCACGAATTTCTTATCAGACATGGAATTGACATCACCCATGGGCGCTCCACCCACATAATCAACCCTCAACCTTATACCTCGATGGAATTTGCCACATGTAAACAAACCTTTCCATATTCCACTATGGAAGTCCATGTCACTTGACACGTGGCTCCCATATGGCATATGTGTCATCATGTATGGAAAAATTCCCAAATTGTTTTTCAATTTTTTTAAATTTTCCCAATAATGCCTATTTTTGAAATTTGAGGTGTGGGCCACCATGAAATCTCTGGTTATGATTTCTTGGCCAATTTAAACCTCATAATTTCCCAATTTCCACTATCACTTGACTCTACGACCGTTTTTTAGCATAATTTGGCATGAATTGCTTAGAAATTTGGGGACTTTCTCAAATTTCCCCAAATTCCTTCATGGATATCTCTACATCTCCCTAAATTTGGTGAAATATAACCTCCTGAGCCAAATATCTTCTTGAATTCCCCCAATTAACTCCAATTAAATTTCCCCTTGATGATTTTGGGCATAATTTGATTGGAATTCACCCTAAAAAAAATTATGCATCGGGACCGCATTATATTTAGGTGGTTTTTCGGCACATGGTTTCTTTGTCGATGGTTTTCTATTTCCAGTTAAGGAATTAGGGTTTTGGACTAATCCAAGTCATTGGGTTAGGGTTTTGGATGCCTCTGGATCCTATATGTATTTTTGTATTGTAAACATTGTAACATGATGAATAATATAGAATATGTTGGTTTTCCCGGTTTGGGTTTCTAGGAGAAAAATCTCTGTGTAATGTTTATATTTTCCATTGTATATTTTATGTTCCTTTACTGAATATCTGTTTGTAGTAGATATTGTACAAGGTTAAAATATACAATTTCTTTTGATTTCTTGTGGGCTTTTGAGGAAGAAATTAAAAAACACATATCCAAAGTCCCGCAAATTTCTTATCAAACATGGAATTGACGTCACCCATGGGCGCTCCACCCACACAATCAACCCTTGACCTTCTACGTCCATGGCCTCTGCAACATGTACACAAAAATTTTCATATTCCACCATGGAATTCCAT
Source organism: Picea engelmannii (assembly GCA_009831015.1). NCBI lineage: Eukaryota > Viridiplantae > Streptophyta > Pinopsida > Pinales > Pinaceae > Picea > Picea engelmannii. The sequence goes on along the minus strand of ML837004.1, from coordinate 13,543 downwards.
GTCACCTCACACGTGGCTCCCATATGGAGTATGTGTCATCATGTATGGAAAAATTCCCAAATTGTTTTTCAATTTTTTTAAATTTTCCCAATAATGCCTATTTTAGAAATTTGAGGTGTGGGCCACCATGAAATCTCTGGTTATGATTTCTTGGCCAATTTAAACCTCAAAATTTCCAAATTGCCACTATCACTTGACTCTACAACCATTTTTTAGCATAATTTGGCATGAATTGCTTAGAAATTTGGGGACTTTCTCAAATTTCCCCAAATTCCTTCATGGATATATCTACATCTCCCTAAATTTTGTGAAATATAACCTCCTAAGCCAAATCTCTTCCTGAATTCACCCAATTAACTCCAATTAAATTTCCCCTTGATGATTTTGGGCATAATTTGATTGGAATTCACCCTAAAATTTGGGTATTTCATTGTGTTTCTCCCATTTCTACTCCACAATGCGTAATTTCATCCAATTCCAGTCCTGAAGTCACTTATATAGAGGTTAAAATTGGGACTTTTTAACCCCTAATACTTAATTTCCTCAATTTTCTCATGAAATTCTACAATTTCACAGGGGAAATTTTAACAAATATTTTGCAGGCATACTAATAATTTTGTTATTCAATTAATGCACACTGCACCTTTGGTGTTTGTCCCATACAACCCAAGTTATATATCTCGCTCTCATGTCATATTGTAACATACCCAAACTCATATATGGGTCACATTACTGCCAATTCAACCTATGCCATATACTGAATTTTCATAATTTATTTTAAATTCACTCATTAATTCTTTGATATCATAATTAATTATTCACAACAAATATATGACACCAATTTTTAATAGACCCATACCCCCAGTTTGATCTCTAATACCAACCTGTAACAAGATGACATACATATGATAAACTTGTGCAGTCCTAGCAGCATACAATTACATGCATTATATAGAACGCTTATAACATAACATATTTAAGCACATATAAATACAAATTAATCAACATAAAAAATAACATAAATAACAATTATCTTTAAAGAAAACACTGACTGACTGTAGACCTCGGACATTCCACCTAGCAATAGACATTATTGTTATAGAACTCTCAACAATAGGTCACCTCGAAGCTGGGGCTATGACTAGGCCAAGGTACCAAATGCCAACAACAATTCCAACCTACAAAACCTAAGGAAGTGTACCCCCTTCTCTTTTCCATAGTTCCTCAGTTTGTCCCACTTCCCTTCCAGGGCTCTAGCATAGGCCAGCTAGCAAGTCTCAGAGATATATGGCTCCAAGAAATACAACTACTATAATTGAGTCTCTAGGCACCCTCCATGCCTCACAACTAGGGAAACCTATCCTAAACAATTCTCCCTCCAAGGCTCCAACCTTCCTTAAGGCAACATAAGTAGAATTTTTCACCCAAAATCCACCAAGGATTTCACAAGGTTCATAAAAATTCAGAGTTAGAAGGGCTCCTTGGCTCACACCCAACATACCCAGACCAAAATGGAAATGACAATGATGATAATTAATGGAATGAATGACCTTTGCACTAATTCCCAACATTATATATGCATGTTTCCTTTTTGACAAGTGGCATACAAAGAAATACTCACCCACCACTTGGAAACTCATTCCCCCATTTGATAACTTAGGATAAAATCATATGAATAATGAATTTGGAAACATGAATATAACATTATATTCCTTGTATTAGCCACTTTAGTTAAATCCCTTAGCCCCCTTTCCCTCTCTTGGAGTCCTAGCCCCCCATACTCTTTGTCAAATTGGTTTGCAACCATGATGCATTTTATTAGTATGTTGTTGTAGTTTGAAGGAAAGCATGAGAAGTTATTGGTAGATCCTTACACATAGAAACGTATATTATAGAATCATATAAAAGTACACATAGAGACACATGAAAGCATACATGAGAAGTGGGAGAACCATCAATGTGTTTGATTGGATAGGTAAAACAACCTCTCTTTTTCCATTACATAGCCACATATATATGCATGTTATACAATTATTAGTCAATTATACATCTTAACTATCTTGTTGGTGGAATATAACTATTTGTTCGATCAACTTCCCTAACCAACTTTTGTATTTGACTTAACTTGTTTGACTAATGGGTCTAGTCGGTAGAGCCGACAAGTCCATGCAACATCTCCCCCCACCTCAATTCCTTGCTCGTCTCAAGCAAGAGGGGAGTGTGGCTATTACATTTGATTTTTTTGACAAAATACACTGGTTCCCCCGAAGAGGTTTTCACCAGTGGTTTACATCATTTTGAAACTTAGAGATAAATTTTGGGAGTGAGAAGAGGTGAGAATATTTTGTTGTCGACTAGTACTTTAAAAAAATTTTTAGTATTGATTGTTTAACTATGGAAGATTTTATTCTTGCATTGTCTATCCATTGGTTTATTTAGGGCATACTCATTTGTGCAATTGTACATTATATGGAAGTGATTTTTTTTTTATAGGCACCTTTGACTCTTCTTTTCCTTCAATGGGTACCTTTGGGGTCCTTGACTGGTGACTGATGGTCGAAATATTCGACTAGGATGGTGTAGTCTTGGAAAAATGGAAATGTTGATATGTTGATGTCTCCCTCGACTGTTCTAATTGTTTTTATGGTATCCCATTGAATTTTGTTGAATATAAGCTCATAGTTATTTTCTACAAATTCAATGAGAACATATTCCATTCTTCTATGGAATATTGTCCTTCGATCCCCACTGATTTCAGTTTTCCTAGAAAATCAATCTTTTCTGTCAAAGGAGATTCCTGTACTGTAGTCGACTTTGGGTTGAAGTTATTCTTTGCTTCCTGTGCTTTCCCTTTGATGTTTTCAATGTGTTTAATGTATTTTTAAATTTCCATCTAAGATTTTGTTGCTTCCTTTATCCATTTCACCCATTGTTTAGCTACCTCTTTCTCAATTGCCTTTTCTTTGGTGATGTGATTTGAAATGGTCATTTTGGATTTTTGGATTTTTAGTCAGTTGTGTTGATTTAAAGTCGACAATAATTTTTCTCTATGCTTTAAATTTTTTGTAGGTAAGGGAGAAATATAAAGGCCAATTATGAATCACTGTGTTTAGAGTGGCTTCTTGAGAAGTGACAACTTCCAATTGTTGTTGTAATTCTTTGAACTTTTCATACTCAACATGTAATATTTATGTTGTTTGTTGGGACATTATATCTTGATTGTTTCTAACCGTTTGATTATGAAAATTCCTAATTTATTTATTTTTTCACTTTAGGTGTTGAATCTCCAGTTTATTATTGACACCCTATTAGAAAAATAAGATCACAGAGCAATAAAATAAGAAAATTGAGGAATTAAAATACAAAATATACACAATAAAATAGAGACACAGATATGTGTGGTTCACCCAGTATGGAATACATCCACCATATAAATTTCTAGGTCCTTCCTATTTATTATCCAACAAAATGAAGAGATACAACGTACAACACACCTGATGCAACTTCCTCTTATTTCTCTTGAAATGTCATCTCTCAGAATACAATAATCACACTCATACACAGTCGTAATACAATTCCATCTTAAAAGAGGGTTTCCTTATAGGGACAAAAACCCTAACATAACTTCTATTGTCAAATTTGCGACCTTATAATGAATGGGCCAACCCCCGAACCTCCGATAGAAGGGGGCTAGGAATACCTGCATATAAATCAAGGAGATAATCAGGTGCCACAACCAACATGCCTGTGTTAATTAATACCTCGACTAGTCTCTTAATCACTACCAAGGGGTTGATTCCCTCTGCCGGTTGATCTATGCCCAATTTCGGTTGATTGACTAGTCTGTTTATTTAGGAGATGGAACATATCCTTCCTTGGTTCTAATTTTGTGCTACGTTTCTATTTTTCTTCACTGAATGACTTTAGTGATGATCAAGGACCTTGTTCTCTTCTCATATTTGAATATGGTGGGCTTGAATTAATGCTTTTGGGAGTTCAAGTTGGTCATATAGCTTGTAATCGTTGAACAATTTTGTACCTAATTTTGGTAATTGACTTGTTTATTGATTTCTTAATTTCTCTTTCATTTTTCTTAATATATATTTTTCTTTTATTTCTTACATTTATTTTCCTTTTATTTTATTTTTTCCTTTTCTTTTTTTGTCCTTTTATTCTCAACTTCAAATTAGGCTGCCCCGAGGGGTTTTTGACCTAGTTAGGTCCTATTCGTGCCCCCAAAGAGGTTTTCACTAGTAGGACTTGATACTGTTATATATTGTGTTTCTTTAAGTGGGCCCCATTGACTAGTTTCTTGAAGGGGTTCCCTTGTAAATTGTTTAGCTTCACTTCTCTTGCTGGTCAGATGTCCTTGAACACATATGGACCCAACCATGTAGTTTCTATTTTTCTAGGTTTCCGTTTATGTGATTGTCATATAAAAGTGCCAAATATCCTACATTGATATTTTTCTTTTTAATATGTCAGTCGTGCCAAGATTTTTATTGATTCTTTTTGGATTCTTGATTCTATTGTACGAGCATCCTTTCTTATTCTAATTGATTTAGTTGGTACAAGTGTTGTCTTATGTTAAGAATAAGATCGAATTCAAGAATAGATGTTGTCCTTCTAGAATTAGCACATAATTGTAGTGGAATTATGACTTCTTGAACATATAGTAACTTGAATGGTTTCTGGCTAGTCAATATTTTGTTTGTTGTTATATAATCCCACAATACTGCTGAAATCTTATCATCCCAATCATCCTTGTCGAGTCCACATATTTTTGTCAATCCTTTATGTAATATCTTCTTGAATGATTCAATAGCTCCATTGGCTTGTGGATGATAAGAAATCATGTTCTTGTGGTTGATCATGAACTTTTTAAGTAAAAAATTGATTTTTCCATTGATAAAAAGTTGTCCTTGATCACTGATTAATATTAAAGGAAAATTGAATCTGGTTACTACATTTTCACAGATAAATTTAGCGGTTGTTTCCTTTGGGCAATTTTTGACTGGTTATGCCTCTGAATATTTATTTAAGTATTTGAATGTTGTGATTATGTATTTATCCCCAGTTCTTTTTTCTCTTTTTGGGAAGGGATTGACAAAGTCGATAGCCCAAATTTCAAACGGTAAACTAGGATTTAACGAATGTAAGGGCATTTCATTTTTCCATATAGTTCGACCCATCCTATGGAATTTGTCACACTTCTTCAACTATTCTCAATAGTCCTTGTGTAAGGTAGGCCACCAAAGATCAACTTGGAGGATCTTTCTATCTGCGATTTGGGCTTGGAAGTGATCTCCCATTGGGCCTGTTAACACATAGGAAGTTGTTAAGAACCAAACATCAATATAGCATAGAAAAACCTCAGGAAAAGTACTCAACGCCTTGAAAAAGAGATAATTTCAGATAATAAGCCTCTTCGAGGGGGAAACCTCCTTTTACCCCACTTAAATGTTCAAGTATAAGATG
>ML837003.1:22701-33344 GCA_009831015.1 Picea engelmannii | reverse complement strand
CCAAATATATTAAAAAAAAAAAAAAGAATTTAATTAATATAAATAATTTGTAGGTAGCTTTAACATGACCTCAATCTTTAATGGAAACAAAATAAAGTCAATGTAAAATAGACATTATCCATTTATATAGACCAACTATTAATAATTTGGGTTTACTTGGAAAACTTTGGAGGTAGTAGGCCAGAGCTCATTTTTACCTGGAGTGATGCTTATTCCATTTTGCATTAAATTATCTTTTATGTTTGGAGACTTTGAATCAGTGGACAAAGAGAAAAGCCTTGCAAAGGAGAAAAGTATATCAATAAAGAATGATTAAAAAAATACATGTATACTTAGAAACATTTCAAACATGTCACTATGCTTGTTTAGATTTTTTTTTAAATTTAAAAAAAACTTAATTATATTTTTTTTAAGTTTTTTAGAATTTTTTTTAAAAACTCAATTATTTTTTTTCTAAATTTTTGAAAATTAAAAAAAAAAAAAACCTTAACTATTTTATCTATTTTCTGGGAATAAGCAAAATTTATACATATTTATATTGAAATTAGCTTCAAAACGAATGTGTCTTTGTCCATTAGAAAAAGAAATGGATTAAAAAACTTTGTCAGTGATATATTTAAGATCAGAAAACCAACCCTGCATCCATTCATTTAACCAGCATTTTAAAAGTTCAAGCTTCACAACAAAGTAGATTAAACTAACTACATTTACACGTTTATGTAAAGAGATTCTAGATCTTCAAAAAATAGGGATAAATAAGATAAGTATCACATTTTAAATAATTAGGATTACTTTTGAATTCGGCCAGAAGTTCTGAAATCCACCTCTCATGTAGATTGATATTGGAAGATTTTCACAAAAAAATTTATCAAAAATTTATAAATTATAAAAATTTAAGAGACTGCAATATCATGTCTCTGGAAGGTGAATATAAAAAATTTGGTAAATATAAATTTTTACTGTAGCATCATGTTTCTCAAAAGTGAATATAAAAAATTTGGTAAATATAATTTTTTTAAATTTAATTATGAAAAAAAAACTCTAAATGTAATTTAGACCAAATTTATTTTTGGGTAAAGTAAATAAATAATACTAAATCTGGTAATGAATATGAAATTTCCATCTGCTCCAAAAACTCTATAAAACTCTGTAATGAATGTAATTGAACCCAGTTTATTTTAGATAAAATAAATAAATAATACTAAACCTCATACCTGAATGAGAAATTTCCATCCAGTCCATCAATTGACTCAGAAATAAATCCCATAACAAAAACAAACAAGGTAAATCCTTAGTATTAAAAGTTTATAAATTATTCAAAATTCCATAACTTAAAAATTGGATGAGTCCATATTAACAGTTATATAAAAAATTCACTCCATTAATAATATAATTCTAAGTTAGCAGATCTAGTACCGAAGGATCTAACGCTGATAAATTGGCTAGAAAATAGGCCTACGCCCTGGCGAAGGGTAATTTATGAAAAAAAATCCATATTAAAAAATATTTCAACTCGAAATACTTGTTGGCATTCCAAAGAAAATCCATGTTCAAAGCATTTAACACAAAACATTTATTTCAAGGCTAATTTCTGTGCAGTTAGATAAGAAATCAATAAAACTGTGCAGAAATACGATTAAAATGCATGGAATAAATTGGGAGTATGCAATATATTTGTTATTATGGTATAGATTTGACAAAACCTTTCAGAGCTTAAATCAATGGTTGGATCCTGATCCCAATATCTGCTAACTCTTCCTGAATTTTTTTGAAAGCCGTACTGCTAATGATATGTGGTCTTCATGCATAGTATCGCGCGCATCGTTCATTGAAATCCAAATGGTGATTGCCAAAACTGCAAAATGTACGGTTTATTTTCACCAATATGCATTGATCAGCTCCTTCTCCTATCCACACCTAATCTTTATGATAAATTCATTCAAACTATCCATAATAACTTTATGATTTATCTTACCTGGGCACCGCAGTCGAAGCCATAGATGTTCCGCCGGCCATGCCATGATAAAGGATATCAAAGGCATAAAAGAAAATTCAAAAACCAAAAACGGTGCACCGCAAAAACACAGAAACATAGTGCAATGCAAGCATAGTTCAACAGGCACAAAACTAAGAGATCAGAAATACAAGAAAGGCACATGAAGAAAATATGAAAAACAGATAAAATAATAATAAACATGCCCGTAATTGTGTGACAATGCGAGAAAACAATTCAATCCATGGCCGTTCTGTAAAATAAAAAAGGCACGCATGCAGGTGCATGAGATTTTGCAGTACGAGAAAACAAATCAATCCACGGTCGGTCTGTGACTCTGTGTAATAGAATTATTTAGAAAGACCGATCGATCGACCTAATTATTCCTTTAAATCAATCGAATTGGATGACCGTTGGCAATAGGGAGCGGCTGTTTTTCCTTCTCGGAAATTGAATTTGAAATTGGAGCGTGGTGGCGGACCGCGGTTAAATGTGAAGTTACGGTTTTGTCGTATATTGAGAGTTGGGAGTGATGGCAATGGAAAATCACACCACTAAATGTTGATGCACATTTCACGAGATGACGAAGACGCGCAACAGTTTTTTGATTTTGTGGACCAGGGGAAAAGCAAACTGTAAGATAAGGACGTTCCACTCATAAAAGTTCACCTTAAAATTCGAAGTAATTGAAATATGCTATTTTGGGTGTTATGCGGGTTTTTGAATCTTCAATTTCAGTGTCTAAATTTGAGAAAATTGTTATTTTATCAATAAATTTTAATAATTTTTCTTAAATTCATTAAAAAATAAAAATTTAATATTTTTATTATTATACAATGGGATGTTAACCTCTCTTGATTATATATCTTTTACATCATTTAGAAATACTTTTATTAAATTTAATAATTATAAATTATGGGTATATATCTATTAATAAAATTAAGTTATAAAAAAATATTTAGAAACAATTTTATTAAATTTAATAATTACAAATTATGGGTATATATTTTTCTTGTCAATTAAAAGTATTAATAAAATTAAGTTATGAAAAATCATGTAATAATGATATGAGGGTGAAAAAAATAATTATAAAATTTATAGATTTTTGTTATGTATTATTTAAGTAATTTAAAAAATAGTAGGCTAAATGATGATTTTTTTAGGGGATATTATTATTGGATTAGTAGATTTGAGTGATTATTTCTTAATCAATGTGCCCAAAAAGTTTTCATGTAAATTCTGACAAAAAAAAACCATTTTATAAAACAACTAGCCAAAACCATTTAAAAACATTAACAAAATTAGATAATAATGATGATGAAAATTATTTTAAAATGATCATTTTATAAGTTTTAAAAGCATTAACAAAATTAAATTATAATAAGAATGAAAATTAATTAAAAATCATTGACAAAACTAAATTATAATAATGATAAAAATTTTAAAAAAAATAATCATTTTGTAAGTTTTAAATCATAATCCATTTACATAGACCAACTATGTAAGTTTTAAATCAAAATCATTGACAAAACTAAATTATTTTAATGATGAAAATTAAAAAAAAAAAAATCATTTTGTAAGTTTTAAATCATAATCCATTTACATATATCAACTAAGTTTTAAATCATAATTCATTTAAATCATAATCATTTTGTAAGTTTTAAATAATAATAATCCATTTAGATCAACTATTAATAATTTGGGTTTACTTGAAAAACTTTGGAGATAGTAGGAAAGAATTCATTTTTACTTGGAATGATGCTTATTCCATGTAAAACTAAATCATAATAATGATGAAAATTATTTAAAAATAATCATTAACAAAACTAAATTATAATGATGATGAAAATTAAAAAATAAAAATAATCATTTTGTAAGTTTTAAATCATTTTCATTGTTTTGAAAATATGGGACACTTTAACTATATGACATTATATATATTGATTTGGTATAGTAAAAAAATTATATATTAATGTGGTATAGTAAAAAAGTAATATAATACAAATGATTTTTTTTTATAAATTTTTAATTTTTAATTGAAAATTATTTTTATTATAAAACTTAGTCAATTAAGATATATATTATTATTATTAACTGGGTTTTTAAAATATTCAAATTTTCTTTGATAATATTTACAATAGATTTTTAAGTTTTTAATTGAAAATTATTTTGATTATAAATTTATTCAATTAAAATATATTAGTATTATTATTATTAACTTGTTTTTATGAAATTTTCTAGTCAATTTAAATTGATAGTAAAAGTATTTTTTTCTTAATTAATTTAAGTTAGTAAATGATATTGTTGCATTTTACATAGTCCAAGGACTAGTCTTTTCAATTAGTTTTCACCTTAATCAAAATATGTGTTTAAGTTACTTATTCTTTTAAATTATATTTCACCTAAATTCTATCCAATCTCATGGAAAATTTTAAGTAAATGAATTCTCAATTTTAATAAAAAAATTAAATATCATATAAAAAAATTTAAATAAAAATAATTTTTTATCAAAATAGTTAAAATGTTTATTTTGATTTTTTAAATAATAATTTACATTTAATATATTTATAAAATTAAATATCATATAAAAAAATTTAAATAAAAATAATTTTTTATCAAAATAGTTAAAATGTTTATTTTGATTTTTTAAATAATAATTTACATTTAATATATTTATATTGATTTTCAATAAATATTAATATTAAAATTAAAATAAAATAAGTAATATGATGAGAAAGTTAAAAGATTTACAAAATCTTTAAATTTTATTTTTGTAATTACTAAAAAGATAAGGTTTAAACCACAAAGTAAGAATACCAAACACTAAAATAAACACAAGGAAAACACCATGCAGAACAAGAAGAGGAAGACAAAGGTGAACAACAAAGAGGAGGTAATGAAACCACAATGGAGCACTTGGTAAAAAGACAATAAAATTGTCAAAAAAGGAGAAGTCTTGGTCCCCAATTAACTCTTTTGAGATGACTTGGCAAGACTACCCGCACACTAAGTGAGAAGAGGAAACAAAATTGGGTTTTCCCACTTCCTTGATATGAGTAACATGGAATATTTATGAGCCACCATCCTTACACCTACCAAAAGGATGGTGTTACAAAAAAATCAATAAGGAAAGATGACCAAACACTAAAAAAATTCACTTTCCTAAGGAGACAAAATTACCTAATAGCCTTAAGAGTGAATTTCTAATGGCCACGTGACTTGAATTAACATTCAAATATTCAAGAGGTAAGTTGGTTGTTCACACTCAAATTGAGATTGAAGATAACAATTATGTGATTCTTATTCATATTGATATATTAAAAGGATAGTTGCTCACATTCCTCAATTTATATTGGCATTGCTCTTTGTTACCCCCATAGTTTTTTTTTGGAAGAAGAATAAAAGGAGGAGTAGCGCTTTACTTTGGCATTATGACTTGATCTATTATTTGGAGTGCTCTTGAGAGCCAAGTTTTCGTTGGAGTTTTGACAAAACCCTTCCATTTGAATTTAGACAAGCAAAGGATCCATCCAGGATCATCATCTTTGGTTTTTCATCAGTTTGGGAGCAACGATTTTTCTTGGAGAAGTTCATGAGCTTCCATAGAGATCGATTTACCTCTTTTGCAAGGTCATGGGCACTTGGTGGTGTCTTAAGGGTTCGCTGGGGTTTGATAACCCATTGTGAGGGTTGCATAGGAGCTATTTGGAGGGCCAATCTCATCCCATTGCAGCAGCTTGAGACTAGGCGGGTCCGCGGGTATATTTAGAGGGCCCGAGTCTTCCTTTTTGCAGGTCACGAGGAATAGGAGAAGCCGCGAGGGTCTTTGTAGGCCACGTGGCATAGGAAGAGAGTCGTGGGAGAGACCACGGGGGTCTTTTGCAGGCTACGTGGCATAGGAGGGGAGTCCTGGGCTCTTGAGGATCGAGCAATGAGGGTTTGAGCAGGGATCGAGTGCCTTTTCAGCTAGATCAAGAGGTTCGGAGGAGGAAGAAAGAATATTGAGGGTTTGGAGCAGCATGACAACAACTATTAAAGAGACAAAAGCATTATTTCTAGGTTTTGGATTATTATAGTGTGTTTTACTATTGTATTGCAACAACATTAGCAACCTCTAGAGATTGTATTGGTGTGGTGTCTTCATTTCATAATAAAATGTTCACATTGTCTCTTCTATTCCATGAGTATTATATATGCATGCATTATGTTCAACAAAATGTCCATTGTTGACACACATGCAAATTATTTGTGAAAAGTTTCTTGCCATCATAAAACATAGTAATACAAAGTGTTTGATAGAAACATATAAGTAAACAACGAACCCTTAAGACCATAACATTTCTCAATTAGGGATATTACAACTGCATAACATTTCTCAATTAGGGATATTACAATTGCAGGAACAACAATCTTTTGACAACAAAAGCAATGTTGGATGTTATATGCTTAAGCTTAGAAACCTAAAGATCAATGACAACAGAATATGTTAAATATCGTTGATGATCTACTTAATCAAAAAATCAATGCTAACTAAATTAATCAACAACCAAATATATGCAAAAGAACAAAACAACGCTCAAGTAAAACCCATGAGAAACGCACAAGAACTACCTTTATCTAACTAATTAAGTGCAATAAATAGTTAATGAACAAGAACCCAAAGTAATTGCATGCACAAATTTGGTTGGTTGTAAAAAGCCAATAAATATTAAACAAGTGTTGCAGTAAGTTGCCAAATGGAGATGCTTTATTGGTGTATAGAATAGAGGCTTGATGAAGAATGAGAATGGGTAATAGGGAACGACAAGGACTTTGAGCCCGATTCTAATATATCATCCCAACAAAGCGGCAATCATGATGGTCCAAGTGGCTAGGGATCATACCAAAAGGTCAAGGGAACTTTTCACATTGGAGGCTCATGGGAATGAATGAGTCGCTCAAATAAAGCAAGCTTAGTTATGTTGTGGCTAAAGCAAGCTTAGTTATGTTGTGGCTTTTCTTTTGTCTTTCAATATAGATAAATCTTATTTTGGTGTGTTTTGATTAGTCCAAAATTATATAGAATATGCAATATGGCAAGAGGGGAATGCCTTTGGACATAATTTTGGATCCTCGTATTTTGGGTAATTTATCATAATTTTGGTTTTTCATATTTTGGTGTTTTCACAAACTACGAATATGGTTGGTTTGTATTCTATCTACATTGATATCAATTAAAATTAATTTGAAAAAAAATAGCAATGGTTATGATTTTGGACCTGGGCTTAAAGTGCAATGCTTAGAAAATGGATTCAAAACATCAAGGATAATGGAAGGAGATTAAATCTTCCTTTTTAGTCTTAATATGGAAGGAAAGAAATCTAAATAATTTTCAAGGTTCGGACATATATTACTATAATTGTTATAAAGCCTCAAACTCTCAACTAAGTTAATGGCATCAATGTTACATTTATCGTTAGGAATTTATCACCAAGGATTCGGAAAATAAATTATTAGCAATACCGAGAAAATTATTGGGAAACTTGAAAAAATACAAAAATATTTTTTTTTTTCAATTATTAAAACATCCAAAGCAACAACAACATCAAAGAAACACCTTGCTACATAAACATGAAAACAAAATTGATATATAAGATGTATAAGATGTCAAGTGGTACATCAATCATCGATACTAACATGATATCTATCTTGACTCTTGAGTCATAAGTCCTCACAAGGTAATACAAAATCACATCAAAATGAAAATAAATATATCTAGATACTATAAGGATAATCATAATGCACTAAGAAGTGGTGGTCGAGGATAAGGTTTCCCCCGCCCCTGAGAAGCTTATGTTGAAATAATGTAACTGCAAAGTGTATTCTTATTATTATTTGATATATTATTCATTGGATCAATCCCCATTGTGGATTGATCATGTTGGCTATCGTAAAAGGACCAAATCCCCTTTTGCGGATTGGTCATAATGTAATTGTAATAGGCAGAAAGAAAAGTCGGCCCCATAATATATTAAAGAGGCCCCAAAATATAATAAAGGTGGTTATAACCACCCAGTTTGAGAAGTCGACCCTGCCAGTGAAGAGACACTTCACACGTGCTAGATTTGTATATATAAGGAGGCTAGCGCCTCACTTAGATACACACCTCACTTGCTCATTGAGAGACAAGTTTCGGAATTGCAGTTGGAGAAGAGAAAGAGAGAGTGGTGCATCTTTGGGAGAGGATCTTTTGTATTAGCTTAATCTATCTCTTGGCATTGTATTGGCTATCTATAATAAGGAAGTTTTGCTAGGTTTTCTTCTCCTAGAGGGTTTCCTAGGATAAACGTTGTGTCTCTTGTGATTGTGTATTTCTCAGTGATCTTGTCTTATGTTGATGTTATCTATTGAAATGCAAAGAACTATAATAATGGCTTAAACATTAACATGGTATCAGAGCCAAGTTGAAGGAAGCATCTTTCACAAGAATGAAAAACGTCATTGTTGTCGTACATGCAAATTAGGGTTTTTTATGGTGAAGCTTTTCAATCCTAAAACCACCTAGAAAAGTGCACCCTCCCCCAAGGATTACTTTGGCACTCTTAGCGCACCTTTTTAGTGGCTAGATCTCCCGGAAAGTGAAACCCTAATTTCACAAAGTACCAGAAGTACCAGAAAACCAGTGTACCAGAAGTACCAGAGTACCAGAGGTACCATAAAACTAGAAGCACCAGTCCAGAAATCCATAGATCAAGTTTGGAGGAGAAAAGTTGGATTTTCTCAGATCCAAACACACCAGGCCACTCGCCTCAGCCAAGCACACCTACTGGTAAGTTCAGAATTTGATTTTGAGCATTTTCATTTTTCGGTCATTTTCCTAGCTACAGGTAAAAGATGTCTACAAGCACTAAGCTTGTTGAAAAGATGGAAGGTGTGGAAAACTTTTGTGCCTGGAAGTATAGGATTGGACTCGTTCTTGAAGAGAATGACCTAGAAAAATTCGTCAAAGGAGAAATTTTAGAACCCGACAATGCTGCGGAAAAAGCCAAGCATCAAAAGGACACAATCAAGGCCAAAAGAATCATCACAGATTCAATCAAAGACCACCTGATTCCTTAAGTGTTATCTAAGAAGACTTCGAAAGAAATATTTGATGCCTTCACCAGACTATATGAAGGAAAGAACATAAACCGGAAGATGAATCTAAGAACTCAACTGAAGAATACAATGATGTAGAAAGGAGAAACGATTCAGGAATATTTCTCCAGAATCTCAGAATTCAAAGAAAAGTTAGAAGCGATTCGAGATACCATAGACGAAGACAAACTCATAATGACGGCCCTAAATGGTCTCACAAGACCTTGGGATGGATTCATCCAAACGATATGTGCCAAAACGGAGAAACTAAAGTTTGATAGTCTATGGGAAGAATGCATCTAAGAAGAAACAAGAGTAGCTAACCGTGAAGCACTACTAACAAGAGATAATGATCAATCCCTAGCTACTCACACGAAAAGAGAAAGGAAGAAACCCTACTTCCAAAAGGAGACTCATAAAGAGCCTCAACTGCCAAACAAATTCAACAATAAAGAATCTCATCCAAGGAGATTTCAGAAGAAAGGACAACAAAAGGAAAGAGATTACTCATCTGTACAATGCTACCATTGTGATAAGATGGGACACATTGCGAAATTCTATGCAGCCAAATGAGAAGAATACAAGAGAAAACAGAAAAGGCACCATGCCCATGTAGTCGAAGATGAAGAGCCACCCGCAAAGATGATAAGAGAGCAGATTAAAGATCATGTCTTAATCTCGGCTCTCTCAGGATCTATAACACCTGGAGAGGACACTCGGCTCATTGATAGTGGTGCATCCAAGCACATTATGGGACAAAGAGACATCCTCTCTTGTATTTTAGAAAAGAAGTTTTCTCAGAAAGTGACACTTGGAGATGATTACCAATATCCCATCAAGGGAGTGGGAGAATCAAACTACAAACTGAATTCAGGGAATTCATTGCAGATGAAGGACGTACTATATGTACCAGGTTTGACTAAGAACCTACTCTCCATTTCAACTTTAGAAAAGAAAGGCTTCAGAGTTGCCTTTATAGATGAAGAAGTTCTTATGTGGGCTAAAGGAGAAACCTTAAATAAAGCAATCATCATTGGAAGTGAAGAAAATGGCTTGTATAAACTAAAGGGTCACTCAGAGGCTGCCATGACCCACGCCATTGAAAACTCATGTGAACTTTGGCATAGAAGATTATCTCACATCAACTACAAGGCACTACCATACATATGCAAAACAGTCACAGGTTTACCAGAACTCAAGATTGACCATGAAGGCGTATGCAATGGATGTGCACAAGGGAAGAACATCAAGAACCCTTTTCTGAAAAGAGACAGCAAAGCAGAAGGAGTCCTAGAGCTTGTTCATTCAGATGTATGTGGCCCAATGCCATCATCCTCCATTAGTGGGTATGTATACTATGTATCATTTATTGATGATTATTCTTGTAAAACCTGGGTATATTTTTTGAAATCTAAAGATGAAGTGTTCAGCAAGTTTAAGAAATTCAAAGCCTTGATAGAGAATCTTTCTGAAAGAAAGATTAAGATACTCAGGTCAGATAATGGAGGAGAATATACCTCAAAAGAGTTTGTGA
>ML837002.1:46329-59519 GCA_009831015.1 Picea engelmannii | reverse complement strand
AGGAGGAGGAGGAGGAGGTGGTGGTAGTGGAGGTTGGAGTTTGATGTTGATTATTATTCCTACTTGGAATATGGTGATGTTGATCTTATGTTTTCTGTTTTAATATGTGGAGAGAGGGGGGTTCATTGTTGTCTTGATATAAGTTTGAATTACCCACTACATAAATGTTGTTAATCATTCTTGACTAGAAAATTGTGTCTCTTGTCTTCCATTATATATTTGGTGTTAGTCTTTCTCTGAGATTCCCAATGCTTCATCAATGTCTTGCACTAAGTTTTTTGGTGCCTTCTTGATGTCCTTTTAGTTCCCTTGTGCCTCATTGGTGTCTTTTTCTAAGTTTGTTGGGGTTTTCAAGTTTCTTACTGGTGTTGTCTTATAAGGTGTTGATGTGGTGCTATCATTTGTATGTCGGTAGTTGTTGTGGTGTGATTTGTAGAAGACTCGTGGTTTTCCTTGGTCACATATTGTAATGAAGGTTTGTAATACTCCTATTTCCCCCAACTTATAAATATAATTATATTAATTCTAGAAGACTATGAACATATTTGTTATGTGTGGATTTTGGGAAATGTTGAACCCTTTCTAAAGAAGATAACGTGAATATTTATGTTATTATTGTAAAAGTGAAAATATTGAATAACTGATGAAGAGTATTTCCTATACAGGTTATGACGTCATGAGAGGGAATGGTAAGGGGAACCATGACTGGTTGAGATGACCCCTTCGAGGTAGTACTCTACCGAATTAAAAAAATTCAAACCCAGAACTTCCCTCTGCCCTAGAAAAATTTAATTACTAGTCAAGCTGGTGGTTAGTTGGTCCTCATAAATCAATGGGAGAATGGGCATAGTACCCATCTGAAAGTTTCTGATTTGACCCACAAAATCTTGTTGTAGAAAGAAAGAAAAAGAGGAAAATCGGGGGCAGAAGAGGCAGACACACACAATTGAGTCTGAAGACCAAATATGAGTGGATAGGAGCAAGAAACATTTTTGGTTCTTAGAAGGATAGAGATAAGTAAATAAATATGTTTTCTCGGTTCAAAATGTTGATTATTTGGGTTGGTTGTCATTGATGTCAACCCTTGAAGAAAGTTTAGTAGTGAATTCTGGTAGCATAAAGGTTTGGGTAACAGACCCAAGTTTGTTTGATGTATAATGGTATGAGTTTTAATATATTTTAAGGTAAGACTATTCTAAATGGATATTACATGTCATTCCATTTCCGGTGGTATATGGAGCATCACATAACTCCTCATGGTTAGAGAGTTATGGCCATGTGAAGTTGGAGAACCCTCATGAGTCATCTAGAAGCCCCAAAAAGTTAAAGTAGTCAAAGTGGTTGCAAAGAAGAAATTATTTAAATAATAAAGTGAAGTGATGAGTGTAATATAAGTCAAAGTGGATACAAAATAAATTATTTAAATAATAAAGTTAATAGATAAATTACTAAGTGGACAAGTGGTTAAAAGTGGGTTAGCCCTAAAATAAGGAAAGTGGTTTAAGATGGTTATAAGGTAAATAATAAAGTGAAGTGATGAGTGCACTATAAGCCAAAGTGGATACAAAAGAAATTATTTAAATAATAAAGTTAATGGAGAAATTACTAAGTGGACAAGTGGTTAGAAGTGGGTTAGCCCTAAAATAAGGAAAGTGGTTTAAGATAGTTAGAAGGTAACCCCTTGAGGAAGCTACATAAAAATATAAATAAGAGGCAAGCGTTTCTAATTCAATTACACTTGAGAATATTGAATAT
This sequence comes from Picea engelmannii, assembly GCA_009831015.1. Classification (NCBI taxonomy): domain Eukaryota; kingdom Viridiplantae; phylum Streptophyta; class Pinopsida; order Pinales; family Pinaceae; genus Picea; species Picea engelmannii. The sequence goes on along the minus strand of ML837002.1, from coordinate 57,764 downwards.
CTACAAGTGACTGAGGTAACCAAAGGATATCTAAGGAGAATTTTAGAGGGAAGGTGAAGTAAAGAAGGCTGAAATTCAAGGGAGGATAAATTCTTTTGATGATGTTTTCTAAGGTATGTTATTTACACACCATCTCACCATTTTTACAATAATTTTTTTTCTAAAATGATTTAGACCCCGAAATATGGAGTCGTTGAGGAAACATATCTAGGTAGTTGTGATAAATTTTTTATCTTGTGGGTTGTTGTATTTTTGGAGATACACTCCATGGAAAATATGGTTTGTGGCTAGTCCGAAAACTAGTCTAAAACATGTGTTTCGGGTAAAAATGGCATAACTTCTTCATAACAGATCCAAATTCAATAAGATCAAATGTATTAGTTAGAGTACAATATTTAGTATTATGTGTACCATGTTCATATCCTTACAAAAAATATTCCGTGCGGAGCACGCTCTACAAATTCTCTCTCTAGAATAAGCCAGAATTCAACAAGGTATGACATTTATGATTATTTCAAGTTAGGGTTGTTGACTAATAAAAAATTAGTCATGTGAGACTAAAGTGAAGTTTGATGAAAATGTTAATCTCTTGTTGTTAAAGTTAAGGAAGTTTTGCAGGTATGCGATGATATATACCATGTCTATTATAGAGTTACAAATTAGATTTGGATGATGAAATTGATGAGGGATTTTGGTTGAGGTACATTTTGGGTACATGGTTGAGACAAGTAGCTGATGAGTTGGAACATAAATGAGGTGTACAATTGATGATTTTTGTACATATTGATGAGTCATAGCTTGTGTGTATTTGATGCATGATTGGTATGTATTTGGTGCATGGTTGTTGGACTTGTTGATGGTACAGGTTGAGGAACAATTTGGTGCATGGTTGATGCACTTGTTTATGGTACAGGTTGATTACAAGTTGTTTGGTATAGGTTGTTATAGGTTGTTTGGTGTAGGTTGATTGGTATAGGTTTACAGTAGTATATCTCACAATGATAGTTTGATAATGGTTCCATCATTCTACTTCTGCATGAGGGTAGTTCGACGGGGCAAGGACAGGTGGTTGTAGCCGGAGAACATATGGGGTTGTATCCTCCTTCTGGTTGTAGCCAGAGAAAAGAGGATTTGGAGCTCCCTTAGTTTTTAGCCTGAGAAACTAGGGGTTGGAGCCTCCTTCCAGCTACAGCTGGAAAACAAAGGAATTTGGTGCTTCCAATGAATGTAATTCTTAAAGACATATAAGAAAAAGAATTATGTGGTTTTCTCCCTCTTTGGGTTTCCACATAAAAACACTGGTGTACTGTGTATGTGTATGATTGCTCATTTGTTCATTGCTTATTTACTTTGAAACTATTGGATGATAATGCTACATTGATATAACACTGGCATTTTATGGTTAAAAGGGATTAAATTTCTCTATTATTGATTCACCCCCCCTCTCAGTAATCCAACAATTGGTTTCAGAGATGGTTCCTTCAGGAAACAGTTTAACCACTGGAAGGAGATCATGGATTATTCTGGTAATAGAGTACCATTGTTCAATGGTTAGAATGGTTTAAAGTATGAGATGTGGAGTGGAATAACAAAAGTATTTTTACAGGAAGAGGGGTATTATATTTAGCTATTAGTCATTACAAGATATGATAGTTCAAAATGACAAAAGTATGCAGCAAAAAAGGAATTGAATAAGAATAAAAAAATAGCAATGGATTTCATCTAGGAAGGATTACCTAATCCGGTAAGAGAAAAGGTTGGTAAATGTTCATCAGCCAAAGAACTTTGGGATAAGTTACATGATATATATTCTTCACCCATCGCAGATTCAGAAAATGCCAAAGAATACACAGGTACAGATCAAGAAGAAATGTGTTAACCATGTCAAATAGATTAAGAAGATGAAGAGTACATAATCAACAGAGGTATGTTGTTTTTGTTTAATTGTGAAAAACACGGACATCTTGAAATATAATGCCATGAGACAGAAAAACTAATTGAAAAGGAAGACAATTATGAACAAGAATTGATCAGTGCTTTAGATGAACTAAGAAAATAAAGAGAAGAAAACAAGTCACTCAAGAAGGAATTGATGAAACAAAAGGAAAGTGCTCACATTTTTTAAGAATCCCAACATGTCATAAAGAACTTAAGAACTCGGATAGAATATGACAGAACGATCGAAGAAAATATTAAAGATCAAAAACATTATTTGGAAGCCAACATAACAGCACAGAAAGAAGAAGAAAAAATGAGAGTGAATATATTGACAAATCATCTCAAGGAAATAACTAACGATCTAAACCAACTTGAGTTAGAGTTTGGTCAAGAAGAGAAAGTACTTGAAGAAGAAAAAATCACATGAAAAATTTAGCTTAAAGAAGTGAAGAGAACAGAAGAAGTCAATAAGTCTCATATATTAAAGAAATAAGAAGAGGTTGAGAAGCTTGAAGAAGAAGTTGTCACGTTGAGAAGTAAAATCATAAAGCTCAAAAAGAACGTTGAAGAGTGACGCAAACGCTCTATCGGCCCTCGAGTCGACATCCTCTCACAAGATTGTTCTTTATCTCCTTTGAGCCAGATCGGCTCTTTTGATTCCCTGCTCGAATCACAAATTATCGGTCCACAAGTCCTTCGGGAAGCTCCCTTGTGCGAACAGTACTAGGCGTGAGCTCCACCTCCTCCAAGTGACCACAGTGCTATAACCAAGGCCCAATTCCAAATCCACTTGTCGCAACTCGAAATCTCGCGAATTCGCGAGTCAAAACTCTCGACTCCTCCTTTCCAAATTCACGATACCCAAAATGTCGATACGGGTATAGCTCCTTCCCTTGTCAGTGCCCTCTGTGCATGACCACTAGCTAGGCTTAACACTAACACCTCTCGCTACTTGCCTCTTTGCGAGTTGTAGCGTCAAGCTCCCGTGCTGTTATCCCGCGAATCTACGAGACACGAGAAGTCAATGGAGTGTTGACTCCTTTCCCCCTACGGCGTGTGTTTGCTTGTCTATCACACGGGCCCCACCTTGTGGTTCTGCCACGTGTTTCCTCTGTGCCCAACTTTCGGCACTTCACAACTTTTACAGTCGAGATGAGGTCCTTTCAACCTATAAACCTCCAAATGTGCGATACGCACGATGAGGCTCTGATCCAATGGTCCTCCCTCGACCTGGATCCAATGGCTATCCTTGCTCCTCGCGATTTCGTGATTTCGCGACTTGGAGCACCCAACCTTTGGGCTCTCATCTTGAGAACCTTCGAGTTCGCAAGATCTGAAATCCTAGACCCCTTCGACACTTCACCGATCCCTCGATCGCTGCCACCTGTCCTCCTCAGATGGACGGTCCTGATCTCTTCGCGACTTCACTACTCGCGAAGTTGAAAGACTTCCCTCTATGACTCCTGATGTCCGAATCCTTGATAGAGAGGATCTCGTGACACGTGTCCTCCTTCCAATGGACGGCTCAGATTCTTTCGCGACTTCACCACTCGCAAAGTCTAGGCGCTCACCTCTGTGAGTCCTGGTGCCCGAATCTCCGAAATGGAGAATTCTGCGACACACGTCATCCCGCAGATGGACGGCTCAGATCCCCTTTCGCTATTTCGAGACTTCTGATGTCGAGTGCCCGGACTTTTGTCCTTCAGACCCCTAAACTTTTGAATGCCGAAATCCCGATATCGACACTCCTTCGGGACTTTCACTCTGCTTACGAGGGTTTAAACCTCGAACTCCTCTCGATAGAACTAATGGTTGTCGGCTATTTTGAGCGAGATCCAATGGCTCAGAATCTCTTCGGCTCTTGCGCGCTCCTCTTGCACTGCCTCCTGGATGTCAAAACCTTCAACGATCCAGATATCTTCGGATCATTCGACGACAAATGTTGCTCCTCTCAAGATTGCGCACTTTCTTCCAACACTTGGAAATATTCTAATGTTCGAAGGCATCGACCTTTGTTTCTTTTCCTTTGCGAACTCTGTAACATTGAGTCTCACCTGCGCATATAAAAATGTTGTCCCTCCTTAGCTTTTCTCCTGAATCCTTGAAGGATTCTGATTTCTGCACTCCTCAAGAGTCTTCATGCACACAAAGGTGTTATCCGTTCTGAGCTTTCCCTGTAACTCAAAGCCTTAAGGAACTCAATCCTTTTCCCTTTCTCCTGCAGATGGAGAATTCAGATGCCCTCCTGGCTATCCTTTACTCAAGCAACCTCTTGCTGAGTGTTTCAGGGTGTTCAACAACCCTGAGAAGATCCTTCAGTGGATTCTTCTTATAATTACAGAACTCAAAGAGTTCTCTCCCTGTGCCTATCTGCACACTGACTCAATGCCCTCCTGGCAGAGTTGTACAGAAATCCTCAGAGCTTCTGTCTTATTCTGAACTCACAATAGAGTTCTTCTTCTGTGCACTTCTTGCACTAGCTTAATGTGCACTTGGCAGAGCTTTACAGAACTCAAAGAGAGTTTCTGCCTGCAACTATGTTTCGCCTACATAGCCTTGCCTTCTGAGGTATTCAACAACCTCAAAGGTCTTCCTCTGAATTGATGATTTCAGCTCTTGTGCCCGCTTGGCATGCCTTTGTCTGAATCCACAGAGTTCATAAGTACTTCTATGCATTGGTATTTAGAGACTGCAGTAGTCTTTCATGCCCTCCTAGCATGAAACCACAAATAACCCTCAAAGATGAAATAAAAAAAACTCCTGCAAATGCATAACCACAGCATAGATTCACAGCATAATAAGAACACACACAGACACTCATTCAACACAGGGAATATATGCAGGAGAAACTGTTGGTTTGTATTAAATGGAAAATGCCTATTTTACAAGGGTGTTCTCGAGCTCAGACTTTAACAGAGTCTTGGCTCCTTCTCTTCTTCTCTCTACTTGCAGATTCTCTTCTCTCGACTAGCTCTTTTATTACCACCCTCTCAAAATGAGATACCCTCAAAGATATTTTACATGAGGGGGCTCTTCGAGCTCTTCCCTCCAATCTCACCTACCCTATTCAATTACATTGAATGAGTTGTCTTGTCCACAATCTAGATCTAGATCTCATCCTTCAAAGCATTAAAGGCCTACCTACTTCTATGCCTGTGCAAAGCATGGCCTCATGGATCAACAGCCTAAAACATTTAATTACATTAATTCAAATTCAATTTAAAAATGAGGGTTGCGCTTCTCTTCAGCACACGATTTGAAACCGCTGACGTGGCTGGATGGCTGACGTGGAGAGATGCTCCTGCATCATACTCCTCAACTGAAAAATTCATGAGCTCCTACTCATGAGCTTCCACTCTTAGCTATGGAAATCCTCCTGGATCCCAAATCATATTCTGGAGTTGGCTCCTTGCTGCTGCTGCTGCTGCAGCTTTTCTGCTCAGCCTCTCCTCGCTGGCAGTCCTTGCTGACTTGATCATCAGCTCCCTAATCTTCTTGATCACTTCATCCAGCTGCTCCAGTGGTTGGCTCTGCTTTTGTAGTCTCCTCAGTTGCAAAAATTGAATGAAATTGGGCAGATCAACATGATCTCTCATGCCATCTTCTTCATCTTCTGTGGCCTTAACTTGCCACCCTACTGTAAAGTTTAGCTCTGCAGTCTTCATCACCTTTTCAGCTCCCTGGCTGAAATCTCTGAGCGATTCCTCAGAATGCTCCTCTGCCAATACCTGCTCATGGTAGTGACCTATTGGCCTTGGATTGTTTAGCCAATACTCTAGCATCTCTAGCTCCATCTCCCATGGAGTGAGCAATCTATCTGCCTTCTCTTCGTCTTCTTCTGCTGTCAGCTTTAGTGCTGCAACTTCCTCATCTTCCTGGCTAAAAGTATTGAGCCATTCCTCGGAATGCTCATTCTCTTCTTCTTGGGAAGCCTTAAATATCTGCTCCAATTCTTCTCTGACAGTCTCAGCTAGTTGTCCTGCTTCTGCTGTTGCTGCTTCAACATCCGCAACACAGACTTCTGCCTCCCCTTGGGCTAATGGTAGGAATACCTGAATTCCCCCAATCATTATAAGGCTCCTCTGATCCTCCTCTTCTATCAGCTCCTCAGGCTGATTCAAACTCACCTCTGAGTTTATGAGACCCTCAGATAGTCTCATCTGCCCATCCCTGCCCACCCGGAAAATTGGGATTTTCCTGCTGCCCTCCTGGCAGTCTATGGAATCAACTGATCCCATCTCTGTTCCCTTTCCCACCTAGCAAATTGGAAACTCTCGGCTTCCCTCCTGACAGTCTATGAGATCCCGCAGTGATCTCGATCCATTGCCCACCTGGTAATGTTAAATTCCCTAGCTGTCCTCATGACAGTCTATGAGATCCCGCAACGATCTCAACTCTTTGCCCTCCTAGCAATTTGGAATTTCTGGGCTGCCCTCCTGGCAGTCCTTGAGATCTTCAGCTGATCCCAATTCTTCCTCACTACTGAGGCTTCTCCCAGTCTCTAGCTCACATACCTGAACCACTTCCTCAGATCCATCGAGGTTTTCAGCATGCCTCAACCATCCTCTTAACAGTCTTTGCTGTCTTCTAGCCATCAACTCCTTGACTGGCCATTTTTCTTTCATCTTCATGGGCCATTCATATACCCATCACGACTTTGCATTCTGCTGCATCTGAAATGCAAGTTCATCCATCCTTTCCCTCATCTCGGCAAGTTCTTCATCCCATTCAACTTTGCTCATCAGGTCTGGGTCTTTCCTTCTAGCACTTGTATAGCATTTAATAGCCATCTTGTTGTTCCTATCTTCCCTCCTGGAAAACCTACTGCTGTCACTCTGCAAACAATGATGCAGACGCTCTATCGGCCCTCGGGTCAACGTCCTCTCACAGGATCATTCTTTATCTCCTCTGAGATGGATCGACTCTTTTGATTCCCTGTTGGAATCACAAATTATCGGTCCATAGGTCCTTCGGGAAGCTCCCCTGTGCAAACTCCACCTCCTCCAAGCGACCACAGTGCTATAACCAAGGCCCAATTCCAAAGGTGCTTGTCACAACTCGCAATATCACGAGTTCGCGAGTGAAAACTCTTGACTCCTCCTTTCCAAATTCACAATACCCGAAATGCCAATACGGGTATAGCTCCTTCCCTTGTTAGTGCCCTTTGTGCATGACCACCAGCTAGGCTTAAAACTAACACCTCTCGCTACTCTCCGCTTCACAAGTTGTAGCATCGAGCTCTCGTGCTCTTATCCCATGAATATCCGAGACACAAGAAGTCAATAGAGTGTTGACTCCTTTCCCCCTGCGGCGCGTGTCCGCCTGTCTATCACATAGGCCCCACCTTGTGGTTTTGCCACGTGTTTCCTCTGTGCCCAACTTTCGGCACTTCGTGACTTTTGCAGTTGGAATGAGGTCCTTTCAACCTTTGAACCTATGAATGCGCGATGAGGCTCTAATCCAACGGTCCTCCCTCAACTTGGATCCAACGACTATCCTTGCTCCTCACGATTTCGTGATTTCATGACTTGGAGCACCCAACCTTTGGGCTCTCACCTTGCGAACCTCTGAGTTTGTGAGATCTGAAATCCTAGACCCCTTCGGCACTTCGTCGATCCCTCGATCGCTGCCACCTGTCCTCCTCAAATGGACGGTTTTGATCTCTTTGCGGGCTCGCTACTCGCGAAGTTGAAAGACTTCCTTCTATGTGTAACATGCCCACTACCTAAAATCAAACTTTTTCGTTGATTTCTCAACAATGAGAATCCTTGAAGCTCACAGCAATGAAAGGCCAAACCCAATCCATAGGTCCTTTCTTCACCCGCACGGTTTTTCCGCACTTAACCGTGATCTTCCCCGACTCAATTTCGGGTTTCGGAGATTCATCTTTTATGATGTCGAGAGTTCCTGTCCTCTCGAACTTCCGAACTCTGATTAGCCGATGGGATCCTTTTGGCCCTATCCCCTCCTGGCTATGCCCTGGTCCATGTGACCACTTTCCATAAGACCGCAGCCTTATATTCCTTCTCGTCGGGGTTTCGGACTTTCAAGTGCCAAAATGCACTCATCCTCAGGATCCATGATCCGCCGAATCCCGATGTGCTCTTTACGCACTAGCTCTCCTGGCTAGACTCCTAGCCCATATGACTGTTATCCCCGTGACCGCACTCTTACCTCTCATCGGGGTTTTTGGCTTCAAAATCCCGATGCGCTCCAATTTCCGTTAGCCCTCCAGGCTAGACTTTTGGTCCACACGACCTCCCCTATATGACCGCAGTCATACTCCTTATCGAGGCTTCGGGGTTTCAAATGCTAAAAAGCATTTTCCCATGGGATTGTTGATTCCTCAAATCCCGATTCTTCGCTATGGTGACAGCTGGCCCCCACACAACAAAGCTTTCCTCCTTATCTGATACACTGACAGCTGGCCCACAATGACACTTTTCTCCTTGTCAGGGTTCTGGACATCGCGATTTCGAAATGCCCAAACCTCTTGCTATCAGGATTCCCGATATCCTGATGACCAAAATGTCGATAGATGACTTCCTATCCGGACTTTCCCCGATGGCTCCAATTACTTCCACACGTCCTCCTCTGATGGACGGTCCTGATTAACTCTCGGGATTTTGAGACTTAAAATGTCTCGACTTTCACGACCTCAAGAACTCCGATTTCCTGAGCACTGATATCCCGATGTCTAGTGCTCAGATCTCCGAAATGGACTATCGCGTGACATGCATCCTCTCTCAAATGGACAGCCCAGATTTGTGTTGGGGTTTTCAAGGTGGAATTACCCGATCTCTTGTCCACGAGAATGTCGATATCCCAACTCCCGACGCCTCGATCTCCGCCACATGTCTCCAAAAACGGACGACTCAGATCCTTCCCGGGACTTTTACCATGAAAATTCCCGATCTTCTATTCTCGTGACTCCCGATTTCATGAACGCCGATATCCTGATGACGATTGGGACTTCTGCCTGGCGTGAGAAGGGTTAAATCTCGTGCACCTCCTGTCCAATCTGACGACTGATGGGTAATTGGACCAAGATCTAACGATCTAAATCCGTTCTTCTTGCACACACTCCAGAGACTAAACTCCGAGCATATTAACCCGATCCAACGGCTGACGGGATTTCTGAATGAGATCCAATGGCTGTCGATCTCCCCCTTCTATATGCTTACTCTGGTGCTCCCCAGACGTAGAAACCAATGGTCCAGGTCTCCTTCTCCAACTGATCTGACGGCTTAGATCTATCCCACCTTGCGCATTCTTCCACTACTTCGTGGATGTGGAAAGATCAACGGTCCAAATTTTCTCATGGACCTTGGGGGTCTACAATCCCGATTTCCTCACTATTCACGAAGAAAGAGGGAAAAGGGAAAGGTATGTAACGTCGTTGTTTCTTTTGTCAGTCTAACGGTGGTGAATGACCCTGGGTCTTCCGACAGGATCTCATCCGTTGATTCATGGCTTATCCCTACGCTGTTACCTCAGAATTTTAAGAGGGTCATTCCTCCTCGTACAGGGTTATTAGGACTTGCCCATTCAAGTCCTTTTTCTAGGTTCTTGGTAAACCTTTCCAAGGAGGGAATCTCTGTGAAGAGATCTATACTGGGGCTTCCCAGGAGACAGACAAGGGGAAACAAATTCTCAAGGACGGACTGGAAATCAGACTTGGTTCCACTCATGCATAATTAAATTCATTTATCAACATAAGCCATGCGTGGTCTTTCTGTTATAAGCATATATCTATTATTTCCTATCAAAACTCTGCACAGACATTCTAATACTGTAATCGTTCATAATTTCACAGTTCTATGAGCATATATGTCAGTATATGAATTTTAAGATGCAATATATAAAACACTTATCAGAAATAACACCAGAAGTGAGTACAACTACTGAGAGGGGTGCTCATTTCCACCCAACTGTAGGCATAGCGACTCCCAGCGGATTTACCACTAGCCTCCCCTGAGCTGAGACCATGATGTTGTGAGACTGCGTCTCTTTGTCTACCAGTGACCAGGAGCGAAGGTTGCAATCCTTCCTCTCTGCTATCACTCACTCTGCGTAATGCCAGAGTTCCCCTCGCATCTTCCCCCCCAATCGCTTCTACCTTAGGCCTTATCCTCTTGCGAGGTTGCGTGTGGCGCGATTATCCTCGTATATGGTCAGGCCTGACAGCTCTACGGATGGGTGGTTCACCATCCCATCCCTCATTAAGCCATCCGCCTACCAGCCTGCCAGACATTAAATTTGGGGCTAGCGAGCCGCTTTTGCTTCTCCGGGTCTGTGGAGTCCAAATACGGTGTTAATTCTCGGTGGAAGTTAGTGCCACCTTTCCAGGTGCCTTCCACCACCATCGTGGTCTCTTTTTTCTGCACATCCCCTCTCAACAGTCTTGCAATAAATTCAAAATGTTATTCACATTCATTGACCTCTTCCTCAAGGTACATTTACATCACATATTCACATTTATGAGTTTGCCATAGTTCTTGGCCAATCTAGTTATATTTACAAGCTGGGGGAAACAGGGTGTTACAATTCCCTCCCCCTTAAAAGGGAACATCGTCCTCGATGTTCTTATCTACTAACATGAATTGCATCTACAAAAGCAAACAAAATTGGATATGCTTGTCTCATGGCATCCTCCATTTCCCATGTAGCCTCATCTGGGCCAAAATGTTTCCATTGCACCTTGACCTTTGCAATGGTTCTTTTCCGGAGTGGGATTTCCTTTCTATCCAGTATGCATTGGGGTTCTGGTAGAAATTCTCCCTCCGGTTCCACCTGGATCACAGACCAGTCAATTATATGATTAGCATCATGTACATATTTCTTCAATAATGAAACATGGAAAACATTATGTGCTTTTATTGTGGGAGGAAGTGCTAGCCGATAAGCTATAGGTCCAACTCTATCTAGAACCTCAAAGGGTCCACAATACCATGGTGCCAATTTGGCACAAGCTCCCATTTTCAGGGAACTCATTCTGGGCTTAATTCTGAGATATACATGGTCTCCCATTTTGAACTCTCTTGGAGTTCTCTTTTGATCAACATAACTTTTCTGTCAGTTCTGAGAGACCTTCAGATTTTGTTTTATCTGAGTCACTTGTTGTTCCATTTATTTCAACATATCGGGTCCAATAGAAATCCTGTTTACAGGGTTACTCCAGCTGACGGGAGTATTACATGGCCTACCATAGAGGACCTCGAAGGGACTCATATTTAAGGATGCTTGGTAGCCGTTGTTGTAGGCGAATTCTACCAATGGTAGGTAGTCTTCCCATTTCCTAGGTTGATGCATTACATGCATCCTTAACATATCTTCTAATATTTGATTTACTCTTTCTGTCTGTCCGTCGGTTTGAGGGTGATAGGCGGTGCTAAACAACAATTTAGTCTCTAAACCTGTCATCAGTGATTTCCAAAAATGGGAAGTAAATTTTGTGTCTCTGTCATATATTATCTCCCTCGGCATACCGTGCAGTC
>ML837002.1:3353-32447 GCA_009831015.1 Picea engelmannii | reverse complement strand
CTCCTGCTGCTGGAAGAGCCTTCTGAATCGCCAGCTTCCTTCTCAGTGGAATCATCTGGCACTGGTCCTTTACCTCTGGGGTGGACCTTTCTTGACGTGCTTCTCTCAGTATGGCCACTGATACGACCATGATTCTGCATCTTAGGTTCCTGCTGCATTTGTCACTGTAGGTTGGATAAGCTCTACAGTAAAATTGCATTAATTTTGGTTTGCTTTTCTTGTTCTTTCATCATCATTTCATTATCGGCCTTGCAGCTTTGCAATTCAACCATGAGACTCCTCACAGTCTCAGCTACATCTGGAGGGGTTCCTATTTCTCTTCTTTCGTTATAATCTTCGTCTTTATTGTGGGAGCCTTCTCCCACCTCTTGGTGGGTCACCATTCTCTGCGTCGGTAAATTCCCATGGCTGATCGTCCGCTAGAGTGAAAAAGGAAAACGTTGGATATTAGTCAAGAGTTAAATACATTTTTATAATTTGCGCATAATTTATAACTCTTTCACATGCATACACAGTCGGGTTCTCATTTTTCAAGTTTTTAATCTTGGACAAGAGAGTCAAGTTAGGGGGTTACTTCTCGTAGAAGTTCTTCGAATGGAGTTTATGCGCGACTCGTGCATGAGCCCAATCAGGCCGAGTGTTGTAACCATGCTCTGATACCACTTTGTAACATACCCACTACCTAAAATAAAACTTTTTCATTGATTTCTCAACAATGAGAATCCCCAAAGCTCGCAGCAGCGAAAGGCCAAACCCGATCCATAGGTCCTTTCTTCACCTGCACTGTTTTTTCGCACTTAACCGTGATCTTCCCCGACTCAATTTCGGGTTTCGGAGTTTCGTGTTTTCTGATGTAGAGAGTTCCTGTCCTCTCGAACTTCCAAACTCTGATTAGCCGATGGGCTCCTTTTGTCCTTAGCCCCTCCTGGCTATGCCCTGGTCCATGTGACCGCTTTCCATAAGACCATAGCCTTATATTCCTTCTCGTCGGGGTTTCAGACTTTCAAGTGCCAAAATGCACTCATCCTCAGGATCCGCGATCCGCCGAATCCCGACGTGCTCTTTACGCACTAGCTCTCCTGGCTAGACTTCTGGCCCATATGACCGTTATCCCCGTGACCACAGTCTTACCTCTCGTCGGGGTTTTTGGCTTCAAAATCCCAATGCGCTCCAATTTTCGTTAGCCCTCTAGGCTAGACTTTTGCACGACCTCCCCTATATGACTGCAGTCATACTCCTTATTGGGGATTTGGGGATTCAAATGATGAAAAGCATTTACCCACGGGATTGTCGATTCCTTGAATCCCGATTCTCCGCTATGCTGACAGCTAGTCCCCACACAACAGAGCTTTCCTCCTTATCCGATACGCTGACAGCTGGCCCACAATGGCACTTTTCTCCTTGTCGGGGTTCCGGACTTCACGATTTCGAAATTCCCAAACCTCTTGCTATCAGGATTCCCGATATCTCGATGACCAAAATGCTAATAGACGACTTCCTGTTGGGACTTTCCATGATGGCTCTGATTACTTCCACGCGTCCTCCTCTGATGGACGGTCCTGATTAACTCTTGGGATTTTGAGACTTAAAATGTCTTGAATTTCATGACCTTGAGAACTCCGATATCCCGATGTCTAGTGCTTGGATCTCTGGAATGAATGATCACGTGACACGCATCCTCTCTCAGATGGATGGCCCAGATTTGTGTCGGGGTTTTCAAGGTGGACTTACCCGATCTCCTGTCCATGGGAATGTTGATATCCCACCTCCCAACGCCTCGATCTCCGCCACGTGTCTCCACAAATGGGCGGCTCAGATCCTTCTCAGGACTTTTACCATGAAAATTCTCGATCTTCTGTTCTTGTGACTCCCAATTTCACGAACGCCGATATCCTGATGACGGTCGGGACTTCTTCCTGGCATGAGAAGGGTTAAACCTCGTGCACCTCCTGTCCGATCTGACGGCTGACAGGTAATTGGACCAAGATCTAATGGTCTAGATCCATTCTTCCTGCACACACTCCAGAGACTAAACTCCAAGCATCCTAACCCGATCCAACGGCTGACGGGATTTCTGAATGAGATCCGATGGCTGTCGATATCCCCCTTCTATATGCTTACTTTGGTGCTCCCCAGACATAGAAACCAACGGTCTAGGTCTCGTTCTCCAGCCGATCTGACGGCTCATATCTGTCCCACCTTGCGCATTCTTCCACTACTTCGTGGATGTGGAAAGATCAATGGTCCAAATGTTCTCATGGACCTTGGGGGTCTATGATCCCGATTTCCTCGCTATTCACAAAGATAGAGGGAAAAGAAGCAAGGCATGTAACGGCCTTGTTTCTTTCGTTAGTCTAACGGTGGTAAATGACCCTGGGTATTCCGACGGGATCTCATCCGTCGATTCGTTGCTTATCCCTATGCTGTTACCTCGAAATTTTAAGAGGGTCATTCCTCATCGTACAGGGTTATTAAGTCTTGCCCATTCAAGTCCTTTTTCCAGGTTCTTGGTAAACCTTTCCAAGGAGGGAATCTCTGTGAAGAGATCTATACCGGGACATCCCGAGAGACAGACAAGGGGAAACAAATTCCCGAGGACGGACTGGAAATCAGACTTGGTTCCACTCATGCATAATTAAATTCATTTATCAACATAAGCCATGCGTGGTCTTTCTGTTATAAGCATATATCTATTATTTCCTATCAAAACTCTGCACAGACATTCTAATACTATAATCGTTCATAATTTCACAGTTCTATGAGCATATATGTCAGTATATGAATTTCAAGATGCAATATGTAAAACACTTATCAGAAATAACACTAGAACTGAGTACAACTGCTGAGAGCGGTGCTCGTTTCCACCCAACCATAGGCATAGGGACTCCCAGTGGATTTACCACTAGCCACCCTCGATCTGAGACCACGATGTTGCGAGACTACATCTCTCTGTCTGCCAGTGACCAGGAGCGAAGGTTGCAATCCTTCCAATCTGCTATCACTCACTCTGCGTACTGCCAGATTTCCCCTCGCGTCTGCCCCCCCAATCGCTTCTACCTTACGCCTTATCCTCTTGCGAGGTTGCGTGTGGCACGATTATCCTTGCGTCTAGTCAGGCCTGGCGGCTCTACGGATGGGTGGTTCACCATCCCATCCCTCATTAAGCCATCCGCCTACTAGCTTGCGAGACATTAAATTTGGGGCCAGCAAGCCGCTTTTGGTTCTCCGGGCCTGTGGAGTCCAAATACGGTGTTAATTCTCGGTGGAAGTTAGCGCCACCTTTCCAGGTGCCTTCCACCGCCATCGTGGTCTCTTTTTTCTGCACATCCCCTCTCAGCAGTCCTGCAATAAATTCAAAATGTTATTCACATTCATTGACCTCTTCCTCAAGGTCCATTTACATCACATATTCACGTTTATGGGTTTGCGATAGTTCTTGGCCAATCCAGTTATTTTTACAAGATGGGGGAGACATGGTGTTACACTATGACTCCTGATGTTTGAATCCCCGATAGAGAGGATCTTGTGACACGTGTCCTCCTTCCAACGGACAGCTCAGATTATTTCATGACTTTGCCACTCGCAAAGTCTAGGTGCTCACCTCTCTCCGAAATGGACGATTCCGTGACACGCGTCCTCCCGCAGACAAATGGCTCACATCCCCTTTCTCTATTTCGGGACTTCTGATGTCAAGTGCCCGGATTTTCGTCCTCAGGACCCCTAAACTTTCGAATGCCGAAATCCCAATATCGACACTCCTTCGGGACTTTCACTCTGCTTACGAGGGTTTAAACCTCGAACTCCTCTTGATAGATCTGACGGCTGTCGACTATTCTGAGCGAGATCCAATGACTAAGAATCTCTTTAGCTCTTGCGCGCTACTCCTGCACTGCCTCCTAGACATGAAAACCTTCAATGATCCAGATATCTTCAGATCATCTGACGACAGATGTTTCTCCTCCCGAGCTTGCGCACTTTCTTCCAACACTTGGAAAGATTCCAATGTTCAAAGGCCTCGACCTTTGTTTCTTTTCCTCTGCGAACTCTATAACATTGAGTCTCGCCTGCGCGTATAAAAATGTTTTCCCTCCTGAGCTTTGCTCCCAAATCCTTGAAGGATTCTGATTTTTGTGCTCCTGCAGAGTCTTCACACACATAAAGGTGCTATCCGTTTTGAGCTTTCCTTGTAACTCAGAGCCTTAAGGAACTCAATCCTTTTACCTTTCTCCTGCAGCTGGAGAATTCGGATGCCCTCCTGGCTATCCTTTACTCAAGCAACCTCTTGCTGAGTGTTTCAGGGTGTTCAGTAACCCTGGGAAGATCCTTCAGTTGATTCTTCTTCTAATTACAGAACTCAAAGAGTTCTCTCCCTGTGCCTATCTGCACACTGACACAATGCCCTCCAGGCAAAGTTGTACAGAACTCGTCAGAGCTTCTTTCTTCTTCTGAACTCACAACATAGTTCTTCTTATGTGCACTCCTTGAACTGGCTCAATGCCCACTTGGCAGAGCTTTATAGAACTCAAAGAGAGTTTCTGCCTGCAACTGTGTTTTGCCTACACAACCTTGCCTTTTGAGGTATTTAACAACCTCAAAGGTCTTCCTCTGAATTGATGATTTCAGCTCTTGTTCCCACTTGGCACACCTTTGTCTGAATCCGTAGAGTTCAGAAGTGCTTATGTGCACTGGTATTTAGAGACCGCAGTACTCTGTCATTCCCTCCTGGCATGAAACCACAAAGAACCCTCAAACCTGAAATCAAAAAAATTCCTGCAAATGCACAACCATATCATACATTCACAGCATAATAAGAACACACACAGACACTCATTCAACACAGGGAATATATGCTGGAGAAACTGTTGGTTTGTATTAAATGGAAAATACCTATTTTACAAGGGTGTTCTCGAGCTTAGACTTTAACAGAGTCTCGACTCCTTCTCTTCTGCTCTCTACTTCCAGATTCTCTTCTCTCGACTAGCTCTTCTATTACCACCCTCTCAAAATGAGATACCCTCAAAGATATTTTACATGAGGGGGCTCTTCGAGCTCTTCCCTCCAATCTTACCTACCCTATTCAATTACATTGAATGGGCTATCTAGTCCACAATCTGGATCTAGATCTTAGACTTCAAAGCATTAAAGGCCTACCTACTTCTACACTTGTGCAAAGCATGACCTCGTGGCTCAATAGCCTAAAACATTTAATTACATTCATTCAAATTCAATTTGAAAACGAGGGTTGTGCCTCTCTTCAGCACACAATTTGAAACCGTCGACATGGTTGGCTGGCTGACGTGGAGAGATGCTCTTGCATCAAAGAGACAAAAACATATGTATCAATTGTAGAGAATGAAGAGAAGCACTCTAGGTTGCTAGAAAATAAGAAGGAAGAAAAGAGTAAGAATTATGCAAAAATACTCAAAGGAAGGAATCATGGTCAACCAGAATTTAAGAAAACTAATAAGGGTACATCTTCAAGAATACCATCCATGTTCAAGCCAAACAAAAGCTTCAATCATGATCGTGATCAATCAAGGCAGAAATTCAGAAGGACTATGCCACAAAGAAGATCATTCACTCCCAGGTATGCAATCTTTTTTTATGGTAATTATTTTTATTGTACTAATTTTGGACATAAGGTTGCAGATTGCAGGGATTACAAAAGAAATTTTTAAGTAAGAAATGCCTATGTGGCCCCAAGTAACATTGAATGTTACAAATGTCATAACTATGGACACATAGCTAGTGATTGTATAATCATGATCAATACTTCCATGAAAGAGAACATTGATATCAGATATAAGAAAGTAATGGATAAGAAAACACGAAGAACATGTGAACAAATACCAGGTCCCAGAGATCGCAAGATTGGAAATAGAACGAGATGAACAAAATTCTACAGAGAAAATGAAAGATGGCAGATGCAGAAATGTTTGGAAAATAACTAAAAGAAAATAAGGACAGGTAAATAAAGAACAGGTTCAAGAGATTGTACTTTCAGGCATTGTAGTGAAAGATGAATCCAAAGATAGAAAGAAAGAATTCAAATCTCAGAGAGATGATGAATCTACCAATGAAGATGATGATGAATACACATCATAACATGAATTGTTCTGAGCCATTCGGCTTAAAGAGTTAGAGGTAACATGAATATTAGACAGGGGAAGTCTATGAAATAGCTGTGACATACGAAAGAACCATCCTTCGAGCAGGTTGCAAATTTTCAGTAGACAGGTCTAGAGTAGTCAGTTAGCAAAAGTATAGTTTGATAGTTGTAGTAGTGAATACTTCATGATAGTATAGTAATAAATGGTTGATTATTATGGACAGTTGTGAAATAGATTCTTGGACAATATGGACATAGATAGATTTGTAAGAACACTTAGCAGGTTTGGATAGATATATGACAGTGGAAGAGAGCATGGATTCATAGATTGGTTCAAAGAGTGGTTTAGAGACAAAGGAACATTATGTATGTTAATTACATAGGAAATGACTTGAAAAATGCTAAAGGATTCCAAATTGATAGATATTTTTTGGACACATGAAGTGAAAACAACAATTCACATTCAAAATAGAGTAATGCTCAGAAACAACAATGAAAAAACTCCCTAGGAGCTATGGAAAGGAAGGCCAACAAATGTGAAGAACTTTAGAATAGTTGAAAGCCAATGCTACATCAAAAGAGAAGATGAAAGAATGGGAAAGTTTGACTCTCGTTTGGACAAAGGAGTACTTGTTGGTTACTCAAGTACAAGGAAAGCATACAAGTGTTACAATTTGAGATTGAACAAAGTTGTGGAAAGCACCAATGTAACAATTGATGAATCAGGTGGATGAGAATCAAAGGAAAAATAAAATGAATCAGTGGAACAAATTTACGAAGAAGAAGTAAAAGATGAAGAAGAATTAGAAGAGGAATATTTAGAATATCAGACAGAAGTAGAAGAGGAATTTCAACAAGTGCCTCCAAAGACACCTAGCAAATGAATATAGAAGAATAATCCTTCAGATTAGATTATCGGAAACAAAGATGCAAGAGTTGATACTAGAAGAAGAATCTGTTCACCAGAACAAAGGAACCTAACACTCTTATCTACCATTGAACCAAACATTTTTGAAAAGGCCAGAAAGGATGAATTCTAGAATAAGGCCATGGATGAAGAATTGGATCAAATAGAGAATAATGACACTTGAGAATTGGTTCCAAGACCAAAGAATAAGAATGTGATTGACACAAAGTGGGTTTTTAGAAATAAATTGAATGAATATGGACATGTTACAAGGAACAAACATAGATTGGTATGTAAAGGATACACACAGGTTGAAGGAATCGACTTTGAAGAGACATTTGCCCCAGTTTCCAGAATGGAAGCAATCTGAATTCTCTTAGCTTATGCATGCTCCAAGAATATTAAAGTGTATCAGATGGATGTGAAATCCACTTTTCTGAATGGGGAACTTGAAGAAGAAGTCTACATTGAACAACCAGAAGGATTTCAATTGTCAGAGAATGCAGATTATGTGTGTAAATTGAAGAAGGCCTTGTATGGTCTAAAACAAGCTCCTAGAGCATGGTACTCTAGACTGGATAAATATCTACAACAGGAAGGGTTTAGAAAAGCAATTGCAGACAACAACCTCTACATCAAAGTAACTCAAGATGGTATTTTATTAATTGAAGTTTATGTTGATGATATTATTTTTGGAAGTACTGATGACAGGTTAAGCCATAAATTTGCAAAGGATATGTAGAATGAATTTGAAATGTCATTACTCGGAGAACTATCCTTCTTTCTAGGTATTCAGATATGTCAAAGAAATCAAGGAAATTTTATTTCTCAAACTAAGTATATCAAAGAAATGCTAAAAAGATTCGGAATGGAAGATTTCAAACCAGTTGCAAGCTGAGCAAAGATGATGATTCAAAGTCTACAAACCAAAGGAAATACATGTTAATGATTGGTAGCATACTATATGTGACAACATCCAGACCAGATGCAATGCAGGAAGTTGGAAAGGTGACACGATTTCAAGTAACACCAAAGGAATCACATCTCTTAGCGGTGAAGAGGATTTTTAGATATCTCAAAGGAACAAAAGAGTTTGGATTATGGTATCCAAAAGGAAAGGATCTATCACTTATTACCTACACAGATGCAGATTGGGTAAGTTGCATTGATGATCAATGAAGCACCAGTGGAGCAACATTCTACATGGGTGAGTGTTTAGTATCTTGGCTAAGTAGGAAACAATCATTAGTATCTTTATCTACAATCGAAGCAGAGTATATTGTAGTAGCAGGATGTTGTACACAGGTTCTATGGATGAAACAAACATTGAAAGATATACAGGTTGAGTATGAGGAGTCCATTCCAATCTATTGTGATAATACAAGTGCCATCAATATCTCAAAAAAACCAGTGATGCAATCCAAGATAAATCACATTCCAATCAATATCACTTTCTACAGGAACAATTTGCAGAGAAGAACATCATAGTTGAATATGTGGGAACAAAAGAACAAGTGGAAAACATCTTTACAAAACCACTTCCAAGGGGAGTATCTTCGTCAGAGACCCAAAGTAATTTCTACTCCAAAATGAATTTTTTTGATTGCTTATCTTATATATCTTAGATTTACACGAGGAAGCACCATAAAGAGGATAGTTTAGTTTGGAATATCAGTTTCAGGAAAATTTTAGTCAAGAGGAGCAACCCCAGATGGAAAGATACCTTTTCCATTGATGACAAAGGGGGAGAGATTTATCAGATGCAAAGGTAAATGCTTGGAGAAAGAGCACAAAGGCATGGTTCCAAGGGGAATGATGGTCACAGGGGGAGCAAGAGTGATATGACTTCAATATTGCATCAAAGTGTTTCCATCAATGCTAAAGGGGGAGATTGTTGATTATTTGGGTTGGTTGTCATTGATTTCAACCCTTGAAGAAAGTTTGGTAGCGAATTCTGGTAGCACAAAGGCTTGGGTATTGGACCCAAGTTTGTTTGATGTATAATGGTATGATTTTTAATTCATTTTAAGGTAAGACTATTCTATATGGATATTACATGTCATGCAATTTCCGGTGGTATGTGGAACGTCACATAACTCCTCACGGTTAGAGATTTATGGCCATGTGAAGTTGGAGAGATCTCGTGAGTCATCTAGAAGCCCCAAAAGGTCAAAGTAGTCAAAGAGGTTGAAAAGCAGAAAATATTTAAATAATAAAGTGAAGTGATGAGTGTACTATAAGCCAAAGTGGATACAAAATAAATTATTTAAATAATAAAGTTAATGTAGAAATTACTAAGTGGACAAGTGGTTAGAAGTGGGTTAGCCCTAAAATAAGAAAAGTCGTTTAAGATGGTTAGAAGGTAAATAATAAAGTGAAGTGATGAGTGTACTATAATTCAAAGTGGATAAAAAATAAGTTATTTAAATAATAAAGTTAATGGATAAATTACTAACTCGACAAGTGGTTGGAAGTGGGTTAGCCCTAAAATAAGGAAAGTAGTTTAAGATGGTTAGAAGGTAACCCCTTGATGAAGCTACATAAAAGTATAAACAAGAGGCAAGGGTCTCTCATTCAATTAGACTTGAGAATATTGAATATCTACAAGTGATTGAGGTAACCAAATTATATATAAGGCAAATTTCACAGGGAAGGTGAAGTAAAGAAGCCTGAAATTCAATGGAGGATAAATTCTTTTGATTATTCCTTCTAAGGTATGTTATTTACAGGTCATCCCACCATTTTCGCAATAATTGTTTTTTATAAAATGATTCAGACTGCGAAATATTGAGGTCGTTGAGGAAACATATCCAAGTAGTTGTGATAAAACTTTCAGTTTGTGGGTCATTGTATTTTTAGAGTTACACTTCTTGGAAAATAGGGTTTGTGGCTAGTACTGAAACTAGTCTAAAACAAGTGTTTCGGGTAAAAACGTCATAACTTCTTCATAAGAGATCCAAATTCAGTAAGACCAAATGTATTAATTAGAGTACAATATTTCATATTCTATGTACCATTTTCATATCCATACAACAAATATTCCATGTGGGAAACGCTCTACAAGTTCTCTCTCTTGAATAAACCAAAATTTAGCAATGTATGCCATTTTTTCTATAACTCATTTTCTGAGAAGTTCCAAGTAGTGAAACCTGGAGGAATTGCATAAAAGACTTTGAAGAACATTGTGTACTTTTTTAAGATCTTTATTCATTACAGGTACATAGTTATGATTATTTAAAGTTAGGGTTATTGACTAATCCAAAATTTGTCATGTGAGTGTTATCGGATAAATCGGTTGGTGCAGACACTAACAGATCTCTCTAGATCCACCTAGATCTAGAACAAAATAGGACAGGACACGACCCTTTCCTTAAGTTGTAGTCATTGAACCTACTAATAAGAAGGAATGAGTGACATACCTTTATATCACTTCCTTAGGTCTCTGTTGTTCCCGCTTCGCTTCGGTGCTCTTGTGAAATCAAGTCGAAGACAACACAAACCAACCAAAGTTGAGAGAACAAAGTATATTCAATGTCAACCTATGCATATGATCAAGGAGTTATGCAATAAAATAAGAGTAATTTTATGGGAAAGGGGCATGCCGCAATGAAAGTAGAAGATACAACCAGATCGCCTTGATGTCGCAAGATTCCTTTCAGTGACCCTTGGTTCCAACACACACACTTTCTCTGCACTTGCATGAAGAAGATCCAACACAAATTGAAATACCAAATAGAGTCTTCGAGCTTCTATCCAAGAAGAGTTCTTCACACTATTCTTCCAAGAAGAGTTCTTCACACTATTCTTTCACCAATTCTTCATTCAATCTTGCTTAACCTTTTCCATGAGAAACCTTTCAATATATAGGAGAAGGAGGGATGGTTACATGGATGAGGATGATCCCACTAAATCTGAGAAGTCAGTAGGATGCAAACCATGTGAATGCCAACTTATTTTCTAGAAGATTCCCTTCTAGAACCTTCGTGACCTCTTCTCTTTTCCAAGCTTAAAAACATGTTCACACCCTATCTATAGGGAAGACTGCGAATAGTTTTCACCCCAAGTGTGGTTTGCCTGTGAGAATGGAGGATTTTCACACTCTGTAATATAGGCATCCTGCGAACTCATCTTAAAAATCCAGTTTTGGAAGAAGACAACAGTCGCTTTTCTCAGGCAAAAAGTCCTTGTGGGAGCCCGAGTACATCACTAGTAGAGACATTACCAGAGTGACCAAATTCATGTGTAACAGAATTCCCCCCAAAGTATGTGGCCAAAACTTGTGACAGCTGAAATACTTTTTAAACTGCGTGTGTGTGTGTCAGAAACAAGGAGCGCACCTAATCGAAAACCTATAAACACCCAAGCATCTGCAGAATATAATACTAGTTCTAAGGTAGGCATTCCCATGCTCAGATCACAAATGAATGGAATCATTAACATAGGTCATGGACACCAATCATACACCATGGATCCATGTCGTCAAAATGCTACATAGCCACTAGGAATACACTATGGATCTATGTGAGAGAACTTGAATAATGACATAGCCACGTGACATACAAAGTGGATCTATGCACCGATACAAATCATACATACTCCATCGTAGCCTATGTGAATGAATGAGATGAAGTTGAGCACTCGACGGAATATCCCAATCAGGGATCAATGATGTGAAACCCCTGTCGAAAGTGAAGAAACCTGCCATTAAGGCATGCTGGTTCCAAGGTACTAAATGATTTCTAAGTCTCATTTCCGGATAATGAGCTGGAGTCGACGGAACAAGACTCGTCACAGGAGGGCCTTGATGTATCCCCCATCAATGACACGAAATAAGTAATAGATTTTGAAGATGAAACAAAGTATGAAGACAGATCGAAATAGACACAGGGAAGGCTGACATCGTAAGAATGGACAACTGCAGATGGCCGACTCGATAGAGGGCTTGTTTGGACTTTTCTTGAACATATGAACGACATGACCAAGGACTTGGCAACACTGACTCAAAGACGACCCAAGATATGAACTTGTAGCAAGTCGAAAAAGAGACAAATGGATTTCCCAACTCAGATTCAAATGTCGAATATGGGGTGTCATGTTCAAGAGGGACGCTTACTGCCATTAATATGAATACAAAAACACATCTTTTTCCCAAAATTCCCCCCACCATCTCTGGCGAGTACCTCTTTATTTTTACACAATCTTGAGGAGGATAACACATGCTGGTCGGTGTAATCTCATCCTTCAGATGAGTCCCTTGGAGTATATTTAACGAACCCTAGAAAGGAGTGGCTCGGTCCCATATGGGCCTTTCGATGTTTGTTTTACGAGTCCAAAGAAAGAAAACTTGGGAGTTTTTCATGTTTTGAGAGTCTGAAAAAGACTTAAAGAGAACTCTCCCAGTTCCTTTTTCGTAAATAGGTTCGACGAGACCGAAAAATTGATAAACTATCGCCCGTCGAACGTTTTCTTCAGATACTTTAATGAGCATGAAGAGAACAAGATCGCTCGACAATCTTTTCATTTTTATGGAGTGTGAAAAGATCTTAAAGGTTACTCCCTTAGGTTCATCGATTTCATGTGACCATGACGAGTACGAAAAGATGAGAAAAAGTATACTCGGTTACGTTCTCATATATTTTCGAGCACGAGAACGAACGAAGACTAAGCTCGAGGTTTTGCTACAAAACCCTAAAAAAGTAGTCGTACATGGGACAAAAAGAAAAAACACCTGTACCCCCTCATTCGGACTTAAAAGTTGCTATATCTACAAAAAAACATACTCATAAGGCTATTAGGGCATTAGGTTTTATAAGAAAAATAATAAAAATAATATAAAAAATCAATAAAAAATAGTAAAAAGTGAATAAATATGGGTAAAAAGGGCTTCTTTCCATTTCATTGTGATTTTGCCAAAAACTTGTCCAACATACCTCATTTTCCCCCAAATTTATTTTCTCTATTGTGGGAGGCACAAGCGATCATTCAGCGAACCATCTCAGCCAACGAGGTAATCTCTTGATTCTCTAACTTTTCCATGGTTTATTTTTAGTTTTTATTGGCAATTTTTTAGGTTTTGCATCCATTTTAGGGTCGGAACCCGTGCCCAAGCATTGTCGCAGGTGGGCCTTACGGGACCTGCAAGAATCTTGCACTTTGTAAAAGGGCCACCTACGGGGGCCGAAAAATGGATTTTAAAGTGAAGTTTTGCTCAATAAAAATTATGCAAGAGTTTAAAACAAGTTGTTGACTTCTCTCTCATGGTTCTTTTGCAGGTGTTTGACCATCACAATTTTGGAATGGAGAGAAAGAGAACATGAGGAGGATGATTCCATTGTCGGGAATGACCCGAGTATAGTCACTGCCCTCCGGGACTGTGGGCTCTTGAAATTCTTCAGGATTCTGGTCATGAGAGCCCAACTCAGATTGTTGGAATACCTGGTCCACATGTGGGACGTGGATCAACAATTATTTCACGAGGGATTCCATACAATGACACTAGATATAGAGGATATCTATTTTCTAACAGGCTTATCATGACGTGGATACCATGCTAGTTTGACTGGAGGTAGAGGTGACAAACTCCCTATGAGCGAGTATTGTCGCCAATACTGTGTTCCCGAGGTAGAGAGAAGCAAGGGTAAGGTTTCCATTTGGGGGGTCCAATATTTGACCCTATGGAACATCTTGTTTACTATTGCACACATGGTTGGGAGCGCAGCTCCGCACATGGATCTCCAGATCTATTTCCAATACTTCATAGAGTGCACAGAGCCTCGGGTCTTCAACTGGTCGGATGCAGTTCTCCACAGTAGGAAGAGACAATTGACGAAGTGAAGAAAGGGTGCCTTGAAGAAGTTTGGGTACAGACCACTTTTGGTTTCATTCTTCCTTGAGAGGGTCTCACTGCTGCGACTACAGGTTGATTGGGGTTTATCGACCCCACAGGATCCGAGGATGTTGAGATGTTGCAACCTCATGGCTCGACACGTAGCAGGGCCCATAATCAAGCATACTGATTCATTTTTTGACTGGTTGAGACCCCATATGTTGATGATCGATGACTACGCATACGCTGGTTTGGATTTCCGAGGGGATCCAGATTTGGCCCTGCCTGGGGATGCTCAGTGGGGTGACTTAGGTAAGAAGTACACATTTTGTTCTTTTTAAATGTTTTTGTATTTTTTATCATATGAAATGTTTTTGTGTTTGTCCAAAAACTAATCCAAAAATTTCTTTTTGATGACATAGATGTGGGTCCATATCGACCCCTAGGAACATCTCCTATTCAAYGGTGAGGAGAAGTGGCCCCAGTGGTGAGATGGGATGCCGAAGACTATGAGGTAGTGGAGCAGAACTTGGAGAGGTTGACCACGGACATCCCAGATATTGCTATTGGGGAGATTCTGAGATGTTACTAGCRCCATACTGTGGGCGTGTCTGAGTCTCTCAGTCGACTGCTCTATAGGGTAKCCCGAACAATTGTGTGTTATTGTGAACGTCATCCGTGATGCTACTTTGTAGAATCTATGGGCTTCRTATTTTGAGATTTTGATCCTTGGACAAAAATKTTTTGTGAAAACTTTTGATCGTTATATACATATATACAGCTTCTACAGGCTTATTTTGTGTTGTGTTATACATGTAATGTGTGATTGGTTTATAAATGTCCCAAATRTCTGTCTAACACATAGTTAGMTAAAGAATCRGTCAATGTATTTAGACATCTAGGAATGTGATGATATTCGATATAATCAAAATAATGTTCCAAGAGGCAAATTCGTAAATATACCCATAATAAAGTAGGACTTCGAATAGCATAAACATTACTTAGTTGTAGTACTACTAGCTGCAAATCGAGTCGTATAACTAGGTGGCGAATATCGAGTGAAATAACATAAATCAACAATTCGATGATGGTGCTATATTCCGCAATATTATTGGTCACACGACCAAGGCACACACCTCGCAGACTGATAAGTTTGTTTGTAGGTGCGTAAATTGCCCATGCAGCAGAAGCAAGGTTATGAGTACTACGACTAGTGCCATCGGTGAAACCAATGTGGGGTAGCGAAGACTACGACATATGGAAACCAAGCACAATGTAAGATAAGCGGTCATGGGCAGAGACCAAATAACAAACAAACATACTAAAGTAACACACAAAAGTATGATACAATAAAATACAATCACTCATGCACAGGTGATCTTAAGCATAGTACTTCTTTAAGTGCAACCCATTTCCGAGTTCACTCAAAGAGATACTATCGTAGTCCACCAACTCGTATGTTCCTTTCTCCAAAACTTGTCTGACGATATAAGGACCTCACCACATAGCCTCAAATTTTCTGGCTCCTAGCATATCTTGATCTTGTTTGTAAAGGAAAACCAGATCACCTTCGGAGACAATGCGTGGCCTAACATGTTTGTCATATTGGGCTTTGACGCGTTTCTTCTAGGCTTCTATAACTAGGGAGGCATTGCGACGGGTCTCGTCTAATTGCATGAGATACAACAGATGTTCTTCTTCGGCAGAAGTGTTCAGGAGAAGTTCGATGACTAGTTTTAGGGAGGGTATCTCACATTCAATTGACAAGATGGCTTCTAGACCATAAACTAACTGGAATGGTGTAAACCCGGTAACAGACTTAACGGATGTCTGGTAAGCCCAAAATGATGAAAACAACATCATGTGCCAACTTGTTTTGTGAATCCCTATCATTCGTCAAAGCATGGTAATGAGGACCTTGTTTATTGCTTCAACTTGGCCGTTGGCTTGTGGGTAATAGGGTGTTTAGTTTTCATGGCGAAGACCCAACTTTTCAGTGAGTTTGGACATCATGAAGTTTCTAAAGTGGCTACCGTGGTCAATAATGATAGCCCAAGGAACACCAAAACAAGCAATGATGTGATTGAATATGAATAATGCTACAGTCTCTCCAGTATTGTCGAATGTTGGCATCGCCTCAGTCCATTTAGTAAAATAATCTATGGCTACAATAATGTATCCATGATCCCCGGTCAAGTGAGGGTGACATGTCATGAAATCGATACCCCATTTCACAAAAGGACCAACGAATACCACAGGGTATAGAGGAGCAGGGTGTGATTGTATTTTATTGTTGTAGGTTTGGCAAGCATGGAATTTTTGGACAACAATTATACAATCGTTGAATAAAGAAGGCCAAAAATACCTAGCTTGTAAGATCTTCTGGGCAGTAGCATACCCAGACATGTGACCACCATAGGCTCTAGAATGGCAGTCATTCAGGGTTTTCTTAGCTTCGTCAAACGTGAGGCAGCATTGAAAAATGGATTCAATCCCATGACGATAAAGTGTATCAATGAGGATAATATACTGACGGGCTTGGTAGAGTATTCGATGACGGTCAGTGCTAGAAAAATTGGGCCTTAAATTTTGGGTCTGGAGATATAGGATGATATCTCCATACGAAAGGTCATCGAAACTGATTAGGAAAAGGGATTCATCGGGTAATGAATCTTCTGCTACATTTTCCATCTCAGATCAGGGAAGGTCGCATATCAACTCGGCAAACACCAATGATTTCTTGGACTTAGCGCATTCGAATTCTAAGTCAAACTCCTGGAGTATTACGATCCATTTGGAGTATTCCACCCCTAGCAATTGACGTGCAAGAATGTGTTGCATAGGGTTGTAGTTAGAAATCACTATAGTTTTGCGTAAAAGGATATAGTGCCGAAAATGTTGAACAACTTGGACGGCTTCCAAGGCTAGTTTTTCAACATGTAAATACTTGGTTTCAGTAGTCGTGAGACTCCGACTCAAGTAATAGATGACATGTTCGTCATGAGAATCATCCTCCTGGATGAGAACCATAGCGATGGTATAGTCTGAGGCTACGAGGTATAGGAAATAATCCTGACTGTAATCAGGTGGGAAGAGTAGAGGGGTACCTTTCAAAGACAGTTTCAAAGATTCGAAAGATTTGTGGGTAGTGGTATCCAATACGAACTCAGAACCTTTCTTGAGCAGTCGCGTAAATCCAAGAGTTAGCTCAGCATAGTTCAGGATGAAATGACGGAGAAAGTTTTCCTTCCCTTGCAAACTTTGTAACTGGCGAAGTGAGGAAGGAGGAGGGAGATTGAGAATCACCTCGACCTTCAAAGGATCTACCCTGGTCCCTTGACATGAAACAATAAAGCCTAGAAGTCGGTTGGATTCTACGCATAAAACACATTTGTGGGGATTCATGCATATATGGAAAAACTGACATTGAAGGAAAATGGTGTGTAGGTGTATTGGATGATCTACATGGCGCATGGAATGAGCGGGTAATTCATCGAGATATGTATGCACAATGTGCTTTGTGTCATGAAAAGTGTAAGACATAGCATGTTGAAAAGTTGCACAGGCATTCTTTAAACCGAATGGAAGTTTCCAGTACGCGAAAGTGCCCCAAGGACAAATAAAAGCGGTCTTGTTTTGGTCCATGAGTACGATATTGATTTGATTATATCTGGAGAAACCATCCATCAGAGAGAATATTTCACTTCTTGCACAATCATCGATGATATGGTCAATGAAGGGGGTAGGAAAGTTGTCTTTAGGACAAGCTTTGTTAATGTCCCTATAATCAATGCACATGTGGATTGTGCCTTGTTTCTTATCAATCAGAACAAGATTGGAAACCGAGACAGTTAGAGCCACCGGGTAAATGAAGCCAGCCTTAAGAAGTTTCTCAACTTCAAGCTTGATAGTGGCTACTTTACATGGGTGGACCGGATGAGGTCATTGCCGGACGGGTTTAGCACCTGGGTATGTCTTAATTTCTTGTACCACAATGTCGGGGTCAATACCCATAATTTCTTCATAGCTCTAGGCGAAGACGTCACAAAATTCTTGGAATAGAGACTTGTAGGTGACCACTTCGTCATGGGAACACGAAGCTCCAATATGCACATTTTTGACAATTCCAGGTTTTATGGATATGTCGAGGGGGAGGGTGAGTGATATGTTACTTAAGTTCCCTTCGTAGAAAAGATCGTGTGTAGACTCGGGAATGATATAAATGATGACAAAGATCGACGAGGTCGAGATCCGTTGGTAACCCTTGATGGTGTGTTGTTCCAGGAAGAGGATGGAACGATGATGTCCTTTGTCCCAAGGGTTGTCTTCCATGGACATAATAAACATAATCATCTTTTCTGTGGGAAAAATGATGCGGAATGGATCTAGAGATAAATCACCAAGGGAGGGGGTCAAAGGGGTTGCCGATTGAATGGCTTGATAAGCATATTTGACCAGACTCAAAGGCATTTCATTGCCATATCGAAGATGATTGTCGGGGTTGGGTACCATCCATGGGTTGTAAGATGCAGGGCTTCCATGAACATAGGTGGAGATCATGTTCATCGAGGCGACAAACGGATGTGGAACATCGGGTTGAGGGATGGGGAAATTACCCATCAATAAGGAATCTTTAAGAAGACCCACACCGACGTTCTCGTATCCAGGGGGGTTTTTGCAATGAACGATACGTTGCCGTTACGTGCATCGGAGTGAAAGAAGGCCAATTGGTCTATGGTAACTACTTTTCCTTGATGTGGGAAATGCATGACATGGAAAAGAGTGGACACAACTGCATGCATGGAATCGATCCAACTACGACCAAGTAGAAGGTTGTAATTGAGAGGAGTGTCAAATACCTCCACTTCAACGTTGATCATTTTTCCTTCTAATGTAATAGGCAACGAAGGGAGTAAACCATAAGGCTTAAAACCAGATCCATTGAAGGATTTGAGCGTGTTGTGGGATTCAGTCAAAGGAGGAGAGCCGATGTCTTTCCAGCAGGTAATAGACATGACACACATAGAGGCACCCTCATCAATAACTATTCTACAAATGTTTTTGTCAGAGACAATAACTTGTATTTGGAATGCGATTTGAGGGGGTAACCTTGGAATGTGATCTTCCAAGTCAAAAATTATTAAATTTGTATCCATAGGGTCGATTCCACCAATAGATTTCAACATTGCCTTCCATTGTATATAAAAACTCTGAAGGACTTCAAGGGCTGACATTGCGGATGGTGCTTGGGCCAGATCTTCGACAATACTGTAGTTCTGGGTAGCACGTGCATGAGGATTGAAAGCCGATTTTCAAACAACACCCTTTGGAGGAGGGCGAAGGATTGTATCTAGGCTCGGTCATTCAAGATGAAGAGGACCGCTGGCAGGTGGATTCGTGGGAGATGGTTGGACCAACGAAGGAGGTATTGCATCAACCTTCTATTTGGAGGAAGAATAATCTTTGGCTCAAGTGGTAAGTGTGATGTCATTCTTCTCTGAATCACCTGTACACATTAAGACATAGGATGTATTGGAGGGGGAAGGTTGGTCATGAATGACCAATTGGGCCTGTTGTTGAGAATGGAAGGGTTGTTACAATACGGCTGGAGTGGGGGGTTTCGTGGTCCCTTGAAGGAACTTAGTAACCTCGGCTCATCGTGGACAATCCTTAGTGTAGTGATCATCATCACAAATAAGACAAGGGTATCATGGTTTACACTTATCCCTATCGTCAACAGGTGGTGTTTTGGTTTTCTCAGTTTGTGGAATATTTTTATCCTGCTTGGTCTCACCCTTTCCTTTTTTGAATTTATTTTTGCCGGAGGGGGTAGATTGAACATATTTTACCTCAAAAGTCTCACCGGTGGGAGGGGTAGGAGAAGAAACATTTTGAACATTAGAAGAAATGGATTTGGGGTTGTTGCTAGAGGTTTGGATGGAATGCGGTTGGGCATGGAAAGTGCCAATCACACCGTCAACTGCATGATAAGTAGCAGGAGTGGTTGAAGTAGCATAAGTAGACGGATGAGGTGCGTCAGGGAGTAAGTTGTAAAGAGTACACGTTTGTGAGTAAACGAGGTCTAGGTATTGGGCACAACTGATTGCATGTTCTTCTATGACAACTCCACCCATGTCGATGTACCGAGCGATGTCGTTCATGAATGATTTCATGAACCACTCTGCCAACAACTGATCGAGAAGTTCAAGTTTGATGGGACGTCATCTCCGTCACCACTCATGAATGTGATTAGAGATATGAGTGGCTTTGGTTTGTTTGAAAGAAATCAAAATCTCAGTTCCTGTTTCGTAGCAGATCGGTAACTGGTAGTGGGTGAGGAAATCCATAGCGAGGGTGTTGAATTTGGTGAGGAAGCCTCGTGGTAATTCTATATATCACTTCGTGGTGGAACGTATGAGGGTTCGCTAAAAAAGGCATAAATGAATAGAGTCATCCATCAAGGATTTGGATGAGCACCAAAGGTGAAAAGTCATTACATGATTGTTTGGGTCCTCTCCCGGTTTACCATCGAATTTAGGGATGTCGGATGGTAGTTTGGCTGGTATGGCAGGTGTTGGTCACTATAATTTTTTATTAATTAAAACAATCAAGTGTTACATAAATTGTCAACCCATGGAAGTCTGTTTATTTCAAAGGAAATCACACACTGTATATGCTCAATATCAAAAGCAATCCAAAGTTGTAGTAAAATTTACACTAATCACACCTTGCTTTCAACAGGCTGAATTTCTACTTTGAATTACAGTAAAAACAATCTATCTATTGCAGAGTTCAATATTCAAAGGAAAATAATTATCAGAAGAATCCTGGATTACATTAAGAAGCAACAACCTAGGGAAAATGAACCTTTCAGCATATCGAAAAGAAGACTAACTATTCTGTAATAGAGAACATGACCCTATTCCCCAAATTAGGAATCTTCAGCACCTGTCTCTGACTATCACACTTTCATAAACTTATTCTGCAAACAGAATTACCAATCAGAATGATCAACAATTACCTAGGGATGAATTGTATGAAAACGATGCAACAATCAGTTGAAACAAAGTTTTAACAAGGCATGAATAAAAACAATACTTAACACACTACAAAAACTAATGGGTGAATCTTGTGAAGAAGGTGGGCCCTCTCATTCTCACAAGATTCCCCATAAATGAAAGGGAACTAAGAAGAAATGCTCAAAATGATATTTTATTCATCTATCCAATGTAACAAGTTACAATATCAAAAGTGAACATGATCCTTCTCTGTAATTCCCTTCTAGCTAAGCCTTCCATAATCTCCCTTCTAATGTTGATTTCTCCTCTATTTAAAGAGGAGAATACTCTTAATACAATTAAGCATAAAATTACATGTGTACACACAAATCCTATTCTTAGTATGATCTAATCTTCTATGCTGGAATAGGATATTCTGATCTTCCGTAGCAAAATGTTGTTACAATGGTTGTAATGGTGTTGGCTTGAGGTATAGCTGTTGCGACAAGTGTAACAACTCCTTTAATTATCTTTTCTTGTTACTGCTGTATGTGAAATACTGTTTCATCATTGCAAATCACAGACTGTTTCAGCAATGGGATTTGCGTACTGTTTGATTTTTTCAGCAACGTGGTCTTCAAGTAGCAACGATATATTAACTTTGGAAAAATAGATTAGAGATATTGTTTCAGCATCGCAAATCACAGACTGTTTCAACAATGGGATTTGTGTACTATTTGACTGTTTCAGCAACGTGGTCTTCAAGCAACAACGATATATAACTGCAGTCTTCAAACTATTTTAGCAACTATATATTTTGTATTAATGGCTAAGTATGAAAGTAATGTAAAATTACATGTAAAACAAATTAAACATATAGAAAAGAGAAGAAACATTATATACCTTTGGAAAAATAGATTAAGGTGATAATGTAAGCTTAAATATGAGTGGGAAAAGGATGTAATGATAGAAAAAAGTATGAGCAAAAAGGTACATTATAGGGTCCTAACATCCCTCCCAACTAAAAAGGTTGCATGTCCTCATGCAACTTCAATCTGAATCAGAATCTGGATACTGACTCTGGGTGTGCAAATTACTTAAGCAGTAGTTGTAGAAAGTACTGTCTATTGGGGCTCTGAATCCTTGAACATGTTGTAGCCTTTGCCAGGCTACTTCTTCAACCTTCTTGGGAAACCTATGATGAACTTGATACTTCTCTGCTGGCATCCACAGAATGGGAAAATGGAACTGATAACCTATCCAATTTTTAGTGCATTGCTGGACACATTTGATGTAACTGGGTACTCGAAAGATTATTGTCTCAAGATTGGTAGAACTAAAGGGATTGTGCTCTTGCCTTTTCTCAGAAGATTTTTGCCAAAACATGTTATTTTCTTTTAGGGTAGCAGTCTCTGTGGATTTAATAAATTGTTGAAAATACTGAAGTATTATTGCCTGTAGTTGCTGCATATGTTGAACCATCCTTGGTTTCTTCATCAGGAGCAATTTTCTTTTTAACTCCTCATTCTATTTCTTATGGGAACGAGATTCTTTGCGTGTTTGCTCCAAAGCTTCCCAGTTTGAATATATGTGGTTCAACCAAAGTAGTTTGTGCTCCTGCAAGATTTTGTCCTGTGTAATAGCAGACTCCTTTTTCCATTTGTTCATTATTACCTGCTCATTCCATGGTTGAGTTTGTGTTCCATCATCGCAAGTGGTAGGTTGAGGTAGAGTTTCAGTGGCTTGTTCCACAAAAGTAGGGGTACTGATCTTGCCAGGAGGAGCAGATTCATCAATAGGCAGAGTTTGAGCAGCTTCACTAATGAAAACAGGAGCTTCGGATTTAACAGTTGATGTAGGCCAGGGTTCCTGTAGATTAGCTTTGCTTTTTGGAATTTTTGAAGGTCCTACTAGTTCTTCTGTAACAGTAGGGCGTTCCTCTTTTTTAATTGCAAAAGTCGTAGGTGCAGGGGAAGCTCCAGGCATTGGGATTTGAACCACTTTGTAGCTTGCTTGATCATAAATATCCCCACATTGGCTGCACATATACTCTCTATACTGATAATCTTTTGTGTTTTTCTCTGCCATGGCCGCTACGCAAGCTAAGGTATACAATTTAAGTTCCCTGTCATAGGCTTCCTTTGCCATTACCAACTCTTGCTTGTAAGCTTCTAGTTCTGATCTTAGAAACTCATTCTCTTGTAAGAGAGAAGCCATTGTTGGTTTTGGTTGTTGATCTGTCATAGGTGTATCAAGAGGGGTGACTAGTTTTTGTGTAACAGTCATAATCTCAGTAGCTGGTTCTTGTGGAGAAGCTACAAAATCAGCAGTTGATTCTTGTGTTTTAACTACTTGAAGTAAAGAAAATAGTGTTGTAGCACCCTGTGCATATGATTCTTGTATTTCAGGAATAAAATCAATAGCTGGTTCTTGTGTTTCAGTTGTAGTTGGTTCTTGTGTAACAACTATAGCTGGTTCTTGTGTAACAACTACTGAATGAGTAGCTGGTTCTTGTGTGACAACTACTGAATGAGTAGCTGGTTCTTGTGTAATAGCTACTTGATGTAAAGAAAATGATGTTGCAACACCCTGGGCATCTTATTCTTGTATTTCAGGAATAAAGTTAGCAGTCGGTTCTTGTGTTTCAGCTGTAGCTGGTTCTTGTGTAACAACTATAGCTGGTTCTTGTGTAACAACTACTGAATGAGTAGTTGGTTCTTGTGTGACAACTACTAAATGAGTAGCTGTTTCTTGTGTGACATCTACTTGATGTAAAGAAAATGATGTTGCAACACCCCGAGCCTCTGGTTATTGTGTTTCAGTGCCCATGGGTGGAACAGGTAAAAATTCTGGGATTTGGGAGGGTGGAGGTGTATGGGATTTTAGCAAAATAGTTTGGGGGTTTAGGGTAGTGGTAGTAGTTATTTCTTTGGTTGAAGCCCTCATTTGTCTTTTAGGTAAAAAGGTAGGAAAAGTAGTAGATTTCTTCTTTCTTTTGCAAGTGGGTTTTTCCTCAGTGATGGAGTAGGGGGGGTTATCAGGTTTATCTGCTTTAGAATCATCGCTAAGGATATGAACAGTAGGAGTAGATGATTCTGGTAAATTGTGGAGTGGAATTTGTATGATAGCAGGGTGTTAGGAACCTATAATGTACCTTTTTGTTCATACTTTTTGCTATCATTACATCCTTTTCCCACTCACATGTAAGCCTACATTATCACCTTAACCTATTTTTCCAAAGCTATATAAAATTTCTTCTCTTTGCTATATGTTTAATTTGTTTTACATGTAATTTTACATTACTCTCATACTTAGCCATTGATCAGAAATATATAGTTGCTGGAACAGTTTGAACTGCAGATTATACACTGTTGTTGCTTGAAGACCCGTTGCTGAAACAGTCAAACAACACGCAAATCCCATTGCTGAAACAGTCTATGATTTGCAATGTTGAAACAACATTTCACACAGCAGTAACAAGAATGAGTTGTTACACTGGCCACAAAAGTCATAGCTTAAGCCAACACCAACCATCGCTGCTGCTTGAGACCACGTTGCTGAAACAGTCCGTGATTTGCGATGCTGAAACAGTATACAAACAATAGTAACAAGAAGATAAATAAAGAAGTTGTTACACCAGGCCGCAACAACTGCACCTCAAGCCAACACCATTCCAACTACTGTAACAACATTTTGCTACGGGAGATTAGAATATCCTATTCTAGCATAGAAGACTACATCAGACTAAGAATAGGATTTGTATGTACACATATAATTTTATGATCAATTGTATTAAGAGGATTCTCCTCTTTAAATAGTGAGAAATTGACATTAGAGGGGATCATGAGAGGCTTAGCTATAAACAAATTAGAGAGAAGGAGTGTGTTCACGCTGGATATTGTAACTTGACACATTTAATAGATTAATAAAAAATCATTTTGAGCATTTCTTCTTAGTTTCTTTTATTTCTGGGGAATCTTGTGAGAAGGAAAGGGCCCACCTTCCTCACAAGATTCACCCATTAGTTTTTGTAGTATGTTAGTATTGTTTTTATTCATACCTTGCTAAAACTCTATTTTGCTGAAACTTTGTTTCCACTGATTGTTACATTGTTTTCATACAATTCATTCCTAGGTAATTGCTAATCATTTTGATTGGTAATTCTGAGTTTATGAAAGTGTGATAATCAGAGATAGGTGTTGAAGATTCCTACTTTGGGGAATATGGTCTTGTTCTCTGCTATAGCATAGTTAGTCTTCGGTAATTGTTAGTCATTCTGATTGGTGATTCTGTTTGATGAGTTTATGAAAGTGTGATAGTCAGAGACAGGTGCTGAAGATTCCTGCTTTGGGGAATAGGGTCCTGTTCTCTATTATAGAATAGTTAATCATATTTGCAGTGTGCTGAAAAGTTCCTTTTCCTAGGTTGCTATTTCTTAATGTAATCTAGGATTCTTATGATAGTTATTTCCTTTTGAATCTTAAAACTCTGCAATAGATAGATTGCTTTTATTATAATTCATAGTAGAACTTCAGTCTGTTCAAGAAAGGTGTGATTAGTGTACTTTTACTACAATTCCAGATTGCTTTTGAGATTGAGCATATACAATGTATGATTGCCTTTCAAATAAACAGACTTCCCTGAGTTGACAATTTATGTAACACTTGATTGTTTAATTAATAAGCAATTATAGTGACCAACATTTTGGCGCCATTGTCATGGAAGGCAATTATAGGTTTCAAAAGCATTTATGTTTTTCTTTCATATGCACAGATTGCATGAGAGGACGTGGACCCCCCAAGGAAACTGACCCTACAGGTGGCAGGGGTAGAGGAAGAGGAGGAAGAAAGACCTTCATCGACCAGATTATATCAAAATCTGAATCTGTTGTTCCTCAATGACCAAGCTCTCGAAAACCAAAGCCTCAACCTTCCTTTCAAGAGAAATTTGAAACGGGGAAAGAGATTTGGAGACCTGAGACAGTTGAGAAACCAACAGAAAACATTGAGGATCGAGCAAGTGCAGTAGGGGAACAAACAGAAGAAACCATGGATGAGTATAATGAAGAAATGCACCATGAAGAACAAGCAGGTCTTGAAGCAGAGGTAAATGATGAAAACTCTTTTTCTACCTTAGGATTTCCTATTGGTGATCTCCCTAGAGGAGTAGCTCCCATGAAGAATATCCCACTTTCAGCCTTACTTAACTTTCATGGTTTATCTTCTGAAGATCCCGATGAATTCCTTTTCGAGTTTGACATATTATGCAAAAGTTAATTTTACATTTCCAATGCTAAAAAATTAAAGCTATTCCCAGCAACATTAAAGGGAAATGCATTAAGATGGTTCATGAGTCTTGGAGGTCATGTAATCACAACATGGGATCAGATGAAATAGAAATTTCTGCACAAATATCAAGACTATTGCTGAACAAGAGAAAAAAGAGAGGAACTATTCAAGATGATACAGAAAGAGGATGAAAATTTGGAGGACTTTGTGGAAATGCTACAGTATAATCTACAAAGATCCAGTCACCCCAATGTAAGGAAACATATTCTTAAAACAATATTATTAAAAGGAGTAAGGGATGACTATTTAGATATGCTGAATATGCTTGGTAAAGGGGACACATCTAAATAATCATATGATGAAATTGTTAACCTATGTAAAAGATGTTCAAGAGGAGCTACAAGGAAGAGATCAAACAACAGGGATAGTACATTTTCAAGAGTTCAAAAATCAGCCAATGGAGGAGCAACAAGAGACAAAATAGGTAATTTACTTGAGGGTTTTAAAACTGAAATGTTAAGTTCTTTTGCTTCACAAATTGATACATTGCATATTCAAAAGAAACAAGCCGAATCAGAAGCAGCTCTGTCCATCTTTTATTCCAAATGAAGAGATAAGCACCCACGAAGGGAATGCCCATTGGACAAAAAGCCATTTTGCACCATTTGTGATAAGGATCATGAAACTCAACAATGCCCTTCTTTACCAGGAATCAAAGCAACATTACAACCAACTGATGAAGAAGCTGAAGCTATCTATCTATTGACATAGAGAAGGCAATGGCAGTCGTGGGGACAAGGTATGAATCCTAATATGCCATTTACATCTTCTAATCATTCGAATAACTATCCTTCTTTTAATCAAGCAAATTACCCTCCCTTTAATGAAATGCAATACCCACCCCTCAATCAAATGAATTACCCACCCATGCAACAAACAAACCATCCCTTTGTAGACCTAGCAATGTGGAATCCTTGGCCTTCACAACAACAACCTTACCTTAACCAATGGAATCCAAATTGGAGAGGTCAACAAACCCCAT
This sequence comes from Picea engelmannii, assembly GCA_009831015.1. Taxonomy (NCBI): domain Eukaryota; kingdom Viridiplantae; phylum Streptophyta; class Pinopsida; order Pinales; family Pinaceae; genus Picea; species Picea engelmannii. Next base: position 5,277 of record ML837002.1, on the reverse strand, counting down.
TCCCAAATCAATTGCCTCAATTTCAATCACAATTTCAACAACCACTCTCTTTACCATCAGGTACTCCACCAAACAATCAAATGATGAGGCCCCAACTACCTGTACAACCTAACCCTAACCCCAATAATAAGGCTGTACAGTGCATTGATATTCAAAACCAGCCTATACTCTCTCTTTTCCCTTCACAATGCAATGATATTCATTTACGATCTGGGAAAATAGTAGAACCTATCATTGATGATGTTACCTCTTCTGATTCCGATAAAGAAGAAATAAAAAAGTATGATGTACCTAAAGAGGTACAATCATCCCCCAACACTGTTGTTGAAACAACAAAACCACCATTCGCTGAGCATTTAGCTTTGACTAAAACGGCCGAGCCACCTGCTTTCAATCTTCTAGGGGAATTACAAAATCTTTATGTCAAAATTCCACTATTACAAGCACTAAGAGATGTACCAATTTATGCCATAACTATGCGAGACATTTGTGTTAAGAAACTTGGTAGGAAAACTAAAGATCCCCTCACAGTTCATGTCATGGGTGATTTGTCCATACTAATGTTGGGTAAAGCTCCTCCAGTTAAATATGGTGATCCCGACCATCCTACCGTCATAGTGCAAATTGGAAAAAAAATAACTCCTTGAGTTCTGGTAGCCTTAGGCGCTGCTATCAATATTATGACTCTTGAAACTTCACAACTGTTACAACTGAAGAATGAAATCAGAGATACCCCAACCATCCTAGAATTAGTCGACCGTTCTACAATCAAACTGGAAGGAGTCATTGAAGACCTGATCATCTCAGTTGAATCCTGGAATTATCCAGCTGACTTTGTGGTATTACAACCTAAAACAAAGTTGGGGGGTCACCCTCTAATTTTGGGCAGGCCTTGGCTAGCCACAACAGACGCCTTTATCAGTTGTAGATCTGGTTCAATGACAATTTCCAATGGATATGAGACTAAAAATCTTACCCTCTACCCTCATTCTACACCCTTGATTAATAATGACAATTCCTTATGGGTGGACTTTGATGATCAAACTACTCAACCTATCTTGACTATCGGACAAGCCTTAAGCCTTAAAGATGCCACTGAGGATGAAGTAATTAATAATTTTATTTGTGAACCTTCCTCTGTGACTCCAGAAACAAATAACCAACTAGACGCACTTTTGGAGTCAGATACCCAGGAAAACCTTAACTCTAAAGACCCACCTCAAACATCAACCACCATCTCTTCTAAAAGTATACCAGTAGAAATTGAACCTGGCAAAGCACTGAACATAAACCCCAACCTGACAGTTGCTAAAACACAACAATTAATGAAGTTACTTCTTGAACATAAGGAAGCATTCGCATGGGACTATACAGATATGAAGGGAATCTCTCCCGAATTATGTACTCATCATATCTATATCAAGGAAGATTGTTGACCGATCTGCCAATCTCAACGACGAATGAACCCTAATTTAAGAGAAATTCTTAAGGAGGAACTTCAAAAATTGCTAAATGCAGGGTTTATATATCCTATATCGAACAACGAATGGGTTTCCCCGTTGGTAATAGTTCCTAAGAAAAACGGAAAATGGAGAGTATGTGTAGATTATAGAGCCTTAAATAAAGCCACTCAAAAAGATCACTTTCCGTTACCATTCATTGATTAGGTGTTATATATCTTGTCAGGGAAGAAATTCTTCTCCTTCTTAGATGGTTTCAATGGGTATAATCAGATCAAAATTGCACCCCAAGACCAAGATAAGACCACTTTTACTAGCCCATGGGGAACTTTTGCTTATAGATTCCTCCCATTTGGACTATGTAATGCACCAACAACCTTTCAAAGAGAAGTTATAGGAATCTTTTATGATATGATTAATGACTCTATGGAAATTTTTATGGATGATTATACCCCTTATGGTGT
>ML837001.1:109327-120012 GCA_009831015.1 Picea engelmannii | reverse complement strand
TTGATCTTATAGATCCATTAAGAGCCAATCATCGACTTACCCTTTGGTCGGGGCACCACCTCCCATACATCATTCTTCATGATGGAAGCATGCTCTTCTACCATGGCATCTCTCAACACCTGTTGTTGTGATGTCTCCTCATAGTTGGAAGGCTCAACCTCCAATAACTCACTTATCAGAGCCATGTAACTAGAAAATCTTTGTGGTGCTCAACTCTCTCTGATCGATGTCCTAAGAGAACCCACGTACTCTTGTGCCTCCCTCAAGGTATGCTTTGCCCATCTAGTCTTCCTCCTCCTAGTAGTAGGAGTGTCTTGCACTGGAGGATCCTCCTGCTCCTCAATCTGATATGCAATATAATCACCTGTTCTTGCACATGTACCTATATTTTCACCTATCTCTTGTGTCTCATCAGTCTTTTGAGACTCTATCTCCTAATCCCCATCTGTTGTTGCACCATTATTATGAGCCTTCCTCAAGGTTCTATCCTCCTCAAACTCCACATCCCTCTTGACCACAAACTTCCTCAAGGAAGGAATGTAAACATTGTATGCCTTGGAATTCTCATTGTAACCAACAAAAATCCCCTTCTCAATAGTGGCCTCGAGCTTTGTCCTCTTCTCTGAGGATACATGACAATAGACAAGGCATCTGAAAATCCTTAAGTGCCCAATCTCTGGTCTCCTCCCTGTGAATACCTCCTCATGAGTCTTCCCCCCCAACACCTTGTGAGGACTTATTTTATGTATGTGTATTGTTGTGTTACAGGCCTCCACCCAAAAGAACCTAAGCAGATCCTGATCATACAACATGGCTTTAGCAGCCCCAACAATAGCCATGTTCTTCCTCTCTGCCACCCCATTCTACTGTGGGTTGTACGAAACATTCAACTCCCTCTTTATCCTAGCACATGTACAAAAATCCTTGAAGCCTCCATTGTCAGATCTCAATGTCTTGATCTTCCTTCCCGTCTTGTTCTCCAAAAGAGATTTGAACTCTTGGAACCAACTGAGAACCTCGCTCTTGGTCCTCATGAAATAGATCCAAGTATTCTTGGAATGGTTATCAATGAAGGTGACATAGTACTCATACCCACTCAAGGATGGTGATGACATGGACCCACATACATCTGAGTGTATCAAGTCTAGGATGCCTCATGTCCTGTTGTCACTACTCGGAAAAGTTGTCTTGGTGTACTTCCCCATAGCACACCCCTTGCATACCTCATGATGCTCTATGCTAAAATCTGGCAATGATGTCACTATCTCCTTGAGCACCTTGAGTGCTCCATGATGCAAGTGTGCCATCCTCCTATACCATAACTCTGTCAAGTCACATGCGATGCTAATCAATGCTTGGGTTGGCTCAAACTAAAGCCTATACAACTTCTCTTTTCTTACTCCAATCACTTTAGAAACCTTGGAGTCTTTGGGCCTGATGTACACTCGCCCATCCTGAAATGAGACCACATAGCCCCTATCCTCCAAGGATGAAACCAATATTAGGTTCTTTTTCATACCTGGAACATATAACACATCCCTCACCATCAGTGGCTTCCCAAACTCCCTCTGAAATGTCATTTTCCCATCGCTTGTTGCCCGACACTTGACATTATTTCCCATCTCAATCACGCGGTCCATCTCCTCCTCCTGCAAGCTGGAGAAGTACTCCCGCACTCTAGTCATGTGACTAGAGACACCATTGTCAACACACCAAACGGCTAAACTGGTTGAACTAGAGAGACATACAATCAGTGAAAACTCATCCTCGAATATAGTTGAAACTCATCAATTTCAATTGAAGCTTATGCAACCATTTGTGACTTCTTGCTGCCCTTTTTCTTGTTTGGGAACTGACTAGCAAAGTGGCATGGTTTGTGACAAGAAAAACACTTAACCTTGTTGAAATCTTTCTTATTTTCTCCCTTAGAGGTTTGATCCCCATTGGGGCCCTTCTTTCCTCCAAACTTGCCCTTTCCAGCTAAGGCAAGGTTCTCCTTATCCTCATTCTTAGGCTGGCTAGCCTGTGAGGTGCCAACTATCAACTCCTCCTAGGTGAATTCATCCCATAACCTCTCCCAATCGGGGAGTTTCTCCTGATCTACAACTCCTCTAACAAATACATCCCACTTCTTGGTGAATCCATTCAAGGTTGTTCTCACCATCTCAGTCTCATCTACAGCCTCCCCAACCACTGCCAGTTCATCTCTTATCTGAGTGAACTTGGTAAGATATGTTGCAAATAACTCTCCCTTGGACATCATTGTGCTTCTGAGTTTCTCCCTTAACAACATATTCCTACTATGTTTTTCTGATTGGTACAACTTGACTAGAGCATCCCACATATCCTTGGTTGTTTTCTTTCCAGACAAATGAGGAATGATATGGTCTTTGACTCCATCAATTATGATCTTTCTGTCCCTCACATCCTTCCTAAGATGATCTAGTTGTTGTGTTGGGTATGTTGGAAGTACTTCTTGCCCTTCAACAAACTCCCACAATCCTTGCTCTTCCAACTCCAAACCAATTCGCTCTCTCCATGGACTGAAACTTGAGGAACCCTCTAACCTATCTTTGAATCTCAAACCTACATTGGCCATTATGTCAGCTGCCCTGACTCACGTGCCCTCCCCAGTAAATCGACCTCCTTGTTGATTTACACCTGGTCTGCACAACAAATGGACCTGGTTCCTTCTATATTCAAAGGTTGAGCTTTGATACCATGTTAATTTATTATAACTCGGCAAAAAAATATTATTGCCAATAATTTTAATCACCGAGAAATTAATTCACAACTGATATTTAACTTCTGAAAATTATGCAAGTAATCTACAACCGAGTTATTTAACTAAATGCACAACAGAAGTAAATGGAAACCAAGCACATAAATATAGAGAACACCCGAAATACACTAGAAACCCTAGTGTGGGGAAAACCAACAAATGAGGGGCTATATTGTGGCTTCAGAGGAAATATTTCAGCAACAAGAATACAAAAAATTCTCCAACAAATCGGCCCAGCAATATGGCCCAAGTAGTTTCGGATTGTTAGACCATGGTTGTACTACCTTTGTATGACCCTATTATGGCATGTATGACCTAGAAAAATATGGCATGTACGCCTTTCTTCAGATCGACCCTGTACGATCCTCTTGTTCGGTGTTGCACGACCCTCAATGTCGACCTTTGTTGTTGTTGAAGTACGACCTACTGTATGGCCTTCCTTCCTTGCTTGGGTCACCCTCTCCCTCGGCTAAAAAATCACCCTCCTCTTCCTCAGCGAGTGCCCTCCTCTTCAACTCTCTTGCTCAATATGTATAGTGTTTTTTATCCCCATTTTGTGGATAACTAAGGAGATTAAGTCTCAAGGCCCTCAGGTTGCAGATATGGAGTGTCGAGAGACTACATGACTAGCAGTATCCTTTTGCACAGATGGAAACCCCACTCACCACCACAGATGGTCACAGATTTGCAGATGGCATCCACCACACCAACTGGCTTCCAGAAGGCAGTGGACCTTGCTCCATGAGGTACAAGTCAGTATTATGGTGAGCATCATTTCAATATTTAAGCCATTTTATTATGTTGTATCTTAGATTGCTCTAGATTTCATGATATTTTCCTGGACATTATGCATTTTTCCCTGCTTCACCTTGGTGGTTGACATTGTGCCCCAATAAGTGGTTTTCCTTGGGGATGGGTTTGCTACTGGGAACTCCCTTAATGAGCCATCGTACTATTCCCGACCATACTTACCACTTTCCACCATTATTCCCCTCCATCTCCTTATCTCTTGGGATTTTAGGGTGTATTGACCCAAGAAGGGGTTGTCCCTCACTCTATTAGAAGAAGGGGATGAAGGACTAGAGGGGTTGATGTTGGGTAAAAGATAAAGGCCTTGTATAAACCTTCTGAATGCTTCGCTCCGGGATAACCCAAGAAATCAATTAAACTCTTATCTTTGAGTAAAGGGGGCCCACAATATAATAAAGTATGCTTAAAAGGTTAGTTTAAGGATAGGAGGTCTCATCACGAGTCGACCTATCACGTCCATGAATATCTAGTGGTATGACATTGTCATCATCTGGTCACCAAACCAGGGCAATGGCTCTCAGTTGCATGGTTGGGAGAAAGGGGGTCTCATCACGAGCCAACCTTCTCATTTCCACTAGGTGTTTGTGGATGACATTGACATCATCACGTCACCACGCGGGAAGTGACCTTCAACCTCTCCTTATGTTATATTGAAAGAAAATACAAAGAAACAGAGATAAAAGGAAATTGATGGACTTGGAAAAAGTGCATTGTGGATGAAGGTACCACACAACCTCTACAAAGGCACCCATCAATGAGACACTACGACCCCTTGTATGTCATGAACCATGTGCCCATTGAGTCTTGACCCCAACCACTTCATCCACTTTACATGGCTTAGAGACGGATCTCTTGAAAACTCTCCTTAACCGAGGGCAAGATCTACCCAATAGGACACCTCATCAACCATCCCATATTCAAGCTTGACACCCATAGTATTCATCATTTTATTGCTTCATCTTATTGATTAAACATGGGTTTGCCAAGAGAAGTATAAGGACATACACCCTCTTAGCTTAAACCCTAACTAGAGAAACTTGCCTCAGGAAGTAAAAGGGCTTACACCCCCAAGGAGGTAGCTTCTCTAGCGCTTACTTCATTTGACTCCATTAACCCAATAGTAAAGGCACTAGTCATATATTTTTTGCATTGGAGATATAAAATCATTGCCTTGGGAAACGTGATTTTTTATCTTTTGAAAGATCTCTTGCTTGGAGTTGGTTTGCCTCATTGAGAGGACTCTTCCCTTGCTTGGGCATCCCCTCTCTCCCACTACTTCTTCTTTTTGTTATAGAATTACATCTTTAGCCATTAGGGCTGCAGAAACCCTTAATCATTTGCTTGAATAACTCTCTTATCAACCATTGGTCTTTGCTAAAAGTTTGCACACTTATTCTCCTTGGTCCAAAGCACTTTTTGGCAAAGTTTGAGGGGATTTCAGTGGCTGATTTTCTTGTTGTAATACATTGAATGTTACAGCCATAAGTCTGATATAATTTGATGCAAACAAGTATTTACAACAACCTTATCTTTTTATGCTAGAATATTAGTTTTTCATCTTGAGTTTAGCTAGTCATTTACTAGTCTTTCTCTTGCATTTTCTACTTGATCTCTAGCATTTATTGAGCAACTTATAGTACCATATTATTGTTGATATATATTGTTATCTATTGCTGAAAATTAGGGAAAACAAGTTTAACTTGTTGATCCAACTAACATACATCATTGCAAAGTGGTTTTTCTTGTGTCTCAGGCAGGTATCTCACCATTTACAGGTTACTAAACATACTTGGCAACCCTTGGACCTTCTCAAGACTTCATTCCACACATTTCACTCCACTTAGACTTGACCTCTAGGGGCTCCACTTCCATCTCTATACATCTCCATCTCATTCCCCCTAGGGTCACCTCCCTAGAGTGATATGTTCACCTTTGAAGTGTGGGACCTACATTGAGGTGACATTGGGTGTAGGATTCTCAAGTTGTAGCACTTTCTTTGGGGTTGGGTCGAGCTTTTCCCAACCTCAAAACTTGTGTCTGTTAGACTTTGAACAAAGGCTCCCTTTGCCTTGGTGTGCCCTCCTCTCTTTGTTATGCCTTTGCTTGTCTTTGCTTTGACTTTCCTTGAAGTGTGAGTTATTGCTAAGAATGTGTGCGCCCCAAATCCCCTCTGCACCTCTTCACTCCTTGGTGCGCCCCCAACCTTGGAGCGCACCCTCTCTCACAAGATAAATGTGCACTATACACTAGTGTGCCCCCTCTCTCACAAGCTAAATGTGCATTATACACTAGTGTGCCCCCTCTCTAGCTTGTATGCAAGCTCACCAAGAAAACTCATCTCCTTCAAGCCTTGTGCTTAACACTTGGTTTCTCACCAAGATGTGCCCTCGCTCTTTCCTACTATAGTGTGCCCCCTTGCCTCTCACAAGAATGTGCCCATGCTCTTGCTTGCCTTGCGCTCCTCATCCCAAGATCCACCCTCAAGCAATCTCATCTCCTCAAGACCTCTTGTGCCCTTCTCATCTCAAGAAATGCACCCAAGTCTCTCAAACCCTCACTTCTCTCTTTATATCCTTCACTCTAATCTCAAGAGTGAACAATCACCTCATTTTCCCTCCTTTAACCTTATCTCAAGGTTAACCTAGAAAACCGAGGGCTCAGATTATATCTAAGCCTTCCTTCAAGATGAGTGGATGAGATTAGATCTCATAAACCCACTTAAATTTCCATAGTTCCACTTTATGTTTATTAATTCACACTTAACTGAATTGAATGTCACTTTATGACTTAAGTGACTAATTTCACTTTATGACTTAAGTGAATAAAGTCAAAGTGAAATTAGAACATAAAGTAATAGCATGAGGGAAATACTCCCCCTTTGTCTTTAGAGACTCACAAAAAAAGGGGACCACTTTCCTTGGTACCTAAATCTCAACACTCCCTCTTACTGAGGAAAGTGTCAGTCACCCCTCCAAACTTGTCCCTGAAGTGGACATCATTGCCCCTTGGCAAGGCCTCGATGAGTAAGACTGCAACATGCTCATCAAAAGTGGCCTATGATTCTGATCATCTCGTCACAGTTGGTGACACCAGCACCAATTGTTTGTATACTCGACAACTATGAACCTGAAGTTGTCTCGGGTGGACTAGTCATCCCTGAACTCGGTGTACTCGACACTTGAGGTTGTGTCCCCTGTGAAGCATCACTCTACAATTGTGGGACCTCCTCAAATTTGTCTCTCAACTCGAGAGATCTCCTAAAAACTCTACCCTCCTCAAATCTGACATATCTCCTCACAACCACTCTCCTTAGTGTTGGAATGTAGATCCGGTAGGCCTTTGCGACTTTTGGGTAACCAGCTAGTATCCCTCTTTGTGTTGTGGGATATATCTTTGTCCTCTTCTATGAGGGGAAATGAGAGAACGTCGAGCACCCAAATATGCCCAGGTGCTCAACATCGGGCCTACTCCCACTAAAGGCCTTCTCGACAGTCTTCCTCCCCAAAGCTCTATGGGGACTCTTGTTCTGCAAATAAACTGCAATATTGCAAGCCTCTGCCCACAAGTAGAATGACAATGCTCGATCATGCAACATAATCCTCCTTGCACCCACTATGGCCTTGTTCTTCCTCTATGCAACCCCATTTTGTTGAGGGTTGTAAGGAACGATCAATTGCCTCTTGATGCCCTGCTCGGAACAAAACTCTGAAAACTACATGGAGGTATACCCGCCTCCATTATCTAGACCGCAAGACCTTGATCTTTCCTCCTATCTAGTTCTCCACAAGAGCTTTGAACTCTTGGAACCTCTTGAAGACCTCGCTGTTGGTCTTCAGGAAAAAAATCCAGGTCTTACTAGAGTGGTCAGAAATGAAAGTAACACAATACCCTCGACCACCCAAGGAAACACATGACATGGGCCCACACACATCTATGTGTATCAAGTCTAGTACCCCAACTGATCTACTATCATTGTTGGGAAAGATAGTCTTGGTGTACTTTCCAAGAGCACACCCTTTGCACACCTCCTAATGCTCAACGTTGAACTGTGGCATACACGTCACAATCTCTCTTAGTGATATCATAGTTCCATGATGCAGATGAGCCATCCTACGATGCCACAACTCATACAACTCATTGTTGTTGCTGCTACTCGCCAAAGCATACAAGGGATGGAAAAACAATATATATAAGTTCCTCTCTCTCGCCCCAATCACTTTGCGAGAAGTGACACTAGACCCCTTAGGGTGAATGAGGATATTTGTCCCTCTGAAGGACACCTCAAGCCCCCCATCCTAGATGGAGGAAACTAAAATAAGATTCTTCTTCAACCTCGGGACATACGAAACATACATGAATACCAAGGGTGGCATACACTCCCTCTTAAATGATACTGTGCCATGCCCAGTCGCCCAAACAATGGTGTCATCTCCAAGCACTATCTCCACCCTGATATCCATATCTTGGAGATGAGTGAAGTGCTTGTTATCCCCCACTTTTAGAGATAACTAGGAGATCGTGACTCGAGGTCCACAAGTTCTAGACATGGAGTACCGAGAGTCGGATTGACTTTAGCATGGCCCTGGAGGGCCCACCTTTTATTTCTTCCAGCATCTTTATCTTGTCAACAGCAGCAACATCCATAACCATCGGTTTGGTCCTATGTCAGAGAAGGTTCTTGCTCCATGAGGTAATTAGTCCAGGTATCATGGTATGTGTCACTTTGATCATCAAAACCATTGAATGTATGCATCTGATTCCTTTTATTTCTAACAACTGCTTGGATCTTACACTTGCCCACTTGACCATGCTTGGGGGATTGACAGGGTGCCATCCCAAGCCTGTGTCTATAGGTTTTGGTTTTCCACTGGAGGTATTTCTGAAAATCCATCGTCCGCTCCCATCATAGCACCATTGTTTCATCTTGTTTCCCGCTCACTTATCCCATTCCACTTGTCCGGGCACTGGGTTGACCTATTTTCAGGACTGCACCTTATCTTGTGGGAAGAAGGGGCTAAAGGCCTAGAAGGTAAAAGCAAGCTGGTAAAAGACAAAAGCCTAAAAATAAAACCTCGAGATGCTTCGCCCAGGGATCCCTGAGAAAGCAATAAAAGGCTTCTTAGCAAGAAACAAGGGGGACCCGGAAAAATAATAAAACAAGACCTAACCAGAGGATAGGGTGTCTCATCACGAGCCAGCCTATTAGGTCCATGGGTACCTAGCAGTATGACATTGCCACCCGCTGGTTACCACGCCAGGGCAATGACTCTTGGTTGCATGGCCAAGGGAAACGGGGTCTCATCACGAGCCACCCTTCTCATTTCTTTGAAATTACTTGTGGGTAATGCTGCCACCACTGGTCACCATGCCAAGGCAGTGTCCCCTGATTAGCCTCTTGAAGAAAACGCAATAAAAGATAAAAGAATAAGAATAAAAGGCAAAAATGGACTTGGAAAGAATGCATCCAGGACAGGTACAGCTTGCCTTCTAACAAAGGCACCCACATGTAACATTTCTTGCATCCTTGGCCCTCATTGCACCCAGATGTTAGGACTTCCCCTGACCACATCACCCACTTACATGGCTTGGATGAGGTCTCTTCCAGAAACTTTCATTTTCCAGTGGACACTAGCCCAATAGGACGCCCCATCTTTTTCTCCAGATTTGTATTATATGCTTGTGTAACGTCTTTGAGTTGTTAACTGATGTATTAGGGATTTGTGCACATGTTTAATAATATTGATGATGAGATGTTATTGACATTGCTATGATCCATGTGACTGATGAGCGCATGGAGGGCGTAGCTTTTGATGTACAGGACCATGCCCGACGGACAGGTGCCATTTGGACTGGTACACATGGGGAGATGATCAATTCGGACCTCCATGGGGCTAAAGAGCCCATCAGGTGGATGTTGAGACCCCATCAGGGGGCAAAGATAGGACAAGGATGGATCAGGGGCTTTGCACCAGAGAAGAAGATGATGTTCCACCAAAGGCACTTTGGCAGAGCTTGACCCAGGGGGATTGATCCTCTTTCAGTGGAACGTTGGCCTTGGAAGGCCTGGGACATCACCCATGATGACCATGACATCATCCAGCCTATTGGACGTCTTGGGAGGCAGACTGGGCAGTATTGGCACATGTGGCATGATGGAGGAGCACAAGGAGGGCTAATGTTTTGCTCCAGGATGCTACATTTTCCCTAAAAAGGGCTAATGTCTCCTTTGAAGGGGCTTGATGTCTCTTTTCATCTTGATTAGGGTTTTGATTTAACATTTTAATGTAAAAACAATATGATTTAATGTTTTGGCCATGTCGACCTTTTACATGACCTAAAATGTACATTTAGGTCATGATAATGTATAAATGAAGGATTTTCACCTTCATTTTTTCATCACAACTTACTCACTCCATAAGGAGGTCTGAAATTTGCGCCCTCTCTTGGGTTATTGGTTGATTTAGTGATGCACACTTGTTGAAGGAGGATCTTTTTGGCATAGTTTGGCTTTTCTCTTAATGGAAGGTGTTATAATTAGGGTTTGCAATGCTCTTTCTTGGTGATATGTATGTATTTTTCTGCAAAACTTCTTGAATGAATGGTTGTAGTTTCATTTCTTGCATATATTTAAAATTTTGTTGAATAAAACCCTAGGTGACAAGGACACAAGTAGGTCCTTGTCTCATGTCCCCATTGAGAGAAATTTTTCAGCCATTGATTGAAGAAGGAGAGAGCCTAACCACTGCTACACTCTCTTTCTCTCTTCATTTATTGCTAGTCGTACTATCTATGAGCTGAGAAGAAGGAGATGTCTTAAGCCTAGGTTTTCTACACTTTGGGCCCATTTTTCTAGGGTTTGTTGGTAGAGTCTTGCTGTAGCAACACTTTGTTTCTTCAAACCCTCTAGTCTTGGTTTTATGCTTCATCATCAACTAGCCATGATTGCCATTGAGTTAAGGAAGGAGGAGAGAGCACCGAGGCCTAGTTCTCCTACACCAAGGTGAGCCTCTCTCCCCTAGGGTTTTGACTTTGAGGCCTTGCCTTAGCAACACCTCAAAGCTCCTCCCTCTAGTCCTTAGTCGTTTATACCTTT